>BLSH010076911.1:301697-327704 GCA_018402905.1 Glandirana rugosa | reverse complement strand
TTACATCAACTGTCCCCATCAGAGTGCCCCCCATACATCAACTGTCCCCATCAGAGTGCCCCCTTACGTCAAATGTAATTAGATTAAGATGAATAAAAAGAACCCATGTCCCCATATATTAGGTGTCAATTAAAGAGGCCCCTTTACTTCAGTTGCCCCCTCAGAGTGCCCCCCTAAATCAATAGTGCCCATCCAAGTCCCCTTTACATCAACTGTCCACATCAGATTGGCTTGTGGATCAGTGAATGCGCTCTGAGACCTGACATGCATGTTAAAATGTGAATGTGGCCAAAAATTGTGTTTATCCATCATCTGTCTCAGACACAGGGACACAGACAGCAGTAAAAACCAAACCGGGGGTCTAACCTTACCCATGCTATCCAAAAACTAAAAACACATTGAGCATAACTTGAACTTTCCTAACCGATCCAAGTAAGCATTCAAACTCAGTAACTTGATGTATATGTATGGGCACCGCTGGGCACCCCACTGATCTCCATTTGAATCCAAGTTTTCAGCTTTAGGCTAGGTCCTTTAAATCACCCTCAATTTTTTACATCACCGCGCATGCTTGCTCCTGCACAAGTGACTTTTGTTCTCATGGTAAAATACCGATTAGTGGTTTATTTTCCTCCGGCAGGCCTGGTTGCACTTTATGCATCTTTTTTTTTTTTTAAATATAGTTTGCCACATTTGAGTCATTACTGGTGACGGGTCGATGTGCACTTCAATCTGAGAAGCTTCAGGACTTCTCTCCGGTTGCACCATGTATTGCACGGTTACTGATCTCTCTCTGTGTTTCTTCTTTCAGGTGATGAGGGATTACAACTTGCAGCTTTTTATTCAGGAGAATCCCGTATTTCACAAAGCTCAGCCCTTCCAGTTCCAGCCATGTGACAGTGACACGGTAAGGATCTTTTCATTGTCTGATGGACTTTAGTCGCCTGTTACTGGTGGATCTGTGTGCAATTATGTAACCCTTCCTTTACTGTGAAGTCGTCTTCTAATTTGGTCATTGTCTGTGCCAGCTTAAAGAGCACCTGTCTTCTGATGATGCAACAGTTTGCTACTGAAAAGGATTGTAGAGAAGTTTGGTCCTGCCATTGTTTTTTCAGGTTTTGCTCTGACCCCCCCCCCCCCCTCCATACTCTCAAGCCCAAATTCTGCTGAACTCCAGGCAGTCAACTAAATACACAGACGATATGCATATAGATGTGTTGTTGCCAAAGGCAACACAGCAAAGGCCAGGACCTCCTTGTTGGCTACAATACAATTGAATAATACAGCTTGGTCCAAGACCAGACTGTAAATGGACTCTGTTGCTCAATAACAAGACCAATGATATGTTAAGGGCTGGTGTTAACAGGCTTTTGTTATATCAGGACTAAAGGTGAACCGAAATGAAAATTACGGTGCCAAAACCAAAAATTCAGGATGCATTTGGCCAAAACCATTGCCTCTTCTTACAATTATTTATAAATATATATATATATATATATATATTTATTATATTCTACTTTGTATACATTTAAATTCATATTAATTAAAAATTTATTGTCGGCCATTATCGGCACCATTTGAAGCGGTGTTAAAAAACTTTGCTTGGTGCATAATTTGGTCAGGTAAAAGAACCTCACCTCCCCATTTGAAATGCATTGAAAATGTAGCAACAACGCATCAAAAATGTTGCGTTTTTGATGCATTTTGTGAGTCACATACCAATGAAAAAACACACCACAAGCTAGGTAAAATCGTGGGCGCGTTTGGCAGCCATTATCAGCACTTTTTTTTTTTTCGCCACAACTTTGAAAACCCTATTCTCCCGCCGCAGTTCACACTGCCCTCTGTGAACCGCTGCGGGTGTCAATACAATGTTAATGACACCCCCAGAACAGTTCACAGATCGCAGTTCGAACTGTGGATTCGGACAGGAATGTGTTCTCACCCATGCCATCCATTTCCAGTGCGGGGGAAAAAAAAAAAAGTCCCTGCACCTTTTTTGTGCGAGTTCAGCCATACAAACTGTATGGCTGAACTCGCATTGCACAGACATCGCATGTGATCGGCACTGCAGTGCAGGTGCGAATCACATGCGATGTCTGTGTTCGCTACTGTGTGAACCAGGGCTGAAGCAGGTCAGATGCACCCTTAAGTGAATTCTGAACGATATCAGCTTCTCAAATACATGCCAAAAGCACACTGCTTTTGTAGCCCAAAGCCCATCCACATTAGTCCTAAGAGTGGTAGACTGACAGCAGATAGCAAAGCATAGATCCTTAAGGCTGGGTTCATACTATGTGCAGAGCGGCTCGCAGCACGGGGTCCAATGCGTCCCTGTTCAGGTCCGAATTTTTGCCTGAATTCGGACCTCAAACGGAGCCAAAGACGCACAGGACCCTTCTACTGTGCACTCTGCGCCCCCCCCGGAGATATGTGAACCTACTCCACTGAGAGCCGGGCCCAATCTCCTGTCATGCGAATTGGAATGCGGAGAAACCTGCATCCAATGTGCATAAGTGTGAACCCGGCCTTTTTGTCCAATTGTTGGCTTTGCCTCTCCCAGTCTGCTGCTCCACAGGGGGGGTGACATGAGGTGGGAACTACTTTAGCTAGTTATACAGTGCTGTAAAAAAGTATTTGCCCCCTTCCTGATTTTTTTGCATATTTGTCACACTTCAATGAAATGATTCAGGTCATCAAACAAATTTTAATATTACACAAAAATAACCTGAGTAAATACAAAATGCAGTTTTAAATGATTTTCATTTATTAAGGGTAAAAAGCTGCCTGGCCCTATGTGAAAATGTAATAGCCCCTTACCCCCTTGCTAAATTCTGAATGAACTGATTAACCTAATTTTTTGGAAAGCTGAGTTAAATTTCACTTGCCACACTTAAGCCTAAATGCTGCCAGACCTGTTGAATCAAGAAATTACTTAAACGAGAAGTATGGGAATCAGGGTTTTTGTAGAACTATTCTTGCCTAGCTGGATGCAGCATCGGTCTGAGGCATCTGTCCCCCGCCAGGCCGAACAATGAGAACCGAGTGATCAAACACCACTAATCACTTGGCTCTCAGAGCTACGTGAGCAGAGAGCTGGTAACTGTCAATCACTGCTGTCTGCTCTACCCACACTCACTGGAGTACTGGGCTGTGGCAGGGCCAAAGCGGTCGGCTCAGTCTCTCAGCAGCTCGTTGAGAGGCTGAGCCGGGTGCTGGTCCAGGAATGTGGGCAAATCCCGACCATATGGTTGCAATCTTGCCTGTGCCTGGTTCGACTCTGTGATGTCAGTCGACAACTGGCTTCAAGGTTTACAGTGGATCACAGTAGAAGTGCAGGCAAACAAGCTTTGGCACTACTTCTCCTTTAAATAGAAGCTGTCTGACAAAGGGAAGCACGCTAAAAGATCTAAAAAAGCAACACATCATGCCACAATCTAAAGAAATTCAAGAACAGATTAGAAACAAAGTCATTGGCCTATATCAGTCTACAGAGGGTTACAAAGCTATTTCTAAGACTTTGGGACTCCACCACTGTCTGCTCATTATCCACAAATAGGGACAACTTAGAATAGTGGTGAACCTTCCCAGGAGTGGCCGGCCGACCATAATTACACCAAGAGCACAATGACTACTCATCCAGGGGGTCATAAAAGAACCCAAAACAACATCTAAAGAACTGCAGGCCTCACTTGCCTCTGGTTCAACAATTAGGAAGAGACTGGGCAAAAATTGCATCCATTGGAGTCTGCCAAGGCGCAAGCCACTGTTGACCCAAAAGAACAGAAAGGCTTGTCTCACATTTGTCAAAAACATCTTGATTATCCCCAAGACTTGTGGGCAAAAATTCTGTGGACTGAAAGTTGAACTTTTTGGAAGGTGTGCATCTGGTGTAAAACTAACACAGCATTTCATAAAAAGAACATCATACCAACAGTCATACATGGTGGTGGTAGTGTGATGGTCTGGGGCTGCTTTGCGGCTTCAGGGTTTGGGCGACTTGCTATAATTGATGGAACCATGAATTCTACCAGAAAATCCTGAAGGAGAATGTCCGGCCATCAGTTCCTGACCTCAAGAACCATTGGCTTATGCAGCAGGACAATGATCTGAAACACACCAGCAAGTCCACCTCTGGATCACTCAAAAAAAACCAAAATGAAGGTTTTGTAGTGGCCTAGTCAAATTCTGGACTTAAATCCAATTGTGATGCTGTGGCATGACCCATAAACGGGCCGTTCATGCTGGAAAAAACCATTCTGCAAAGATTGGGCCAAAATTCCACCACAGAGATGGGAAAGACTCATTGCCAGTTATCGCCAATGCTTGATTGCAGTTGTCGACAGCAAGGGTGGCACAACCCGTTGTTAGGTTGAGAGGGCAATTACTTTATCACGTAGGGCCAGGCAGGTTTGGGCATCATTTAAAAACTGCATTTTGTGTTTACTCGGGTTATCTTTGTGTCATATTAACCATTTCATATCCGCAGGCCGTCAATAGACGTCCTCGGATTTTAGTGGTGATATCTCAATGATGTTGGCACCTGCAGGCATCATTGAGGTATCGTTTTTTAGAGCAGGTAATTCCCATCTCCGTAAGAACAATCATATCGGCAGTTCAGCCGCTTGATCGTTCTTACAGGCGATGGGAGGGGACATCCCCCCCTTCCGCCGCCCTCCGGTGCTTCTCCCGACTCAACCTGAGCGATCGGTGCCTGGGAGAAGGAATCGCCTGCCGCCGGATCTTGAAGCCAGAGATTTCCGATGGACAGATGGCCCTCGGTCATCTCTATGGCCCTCAGAGGCCCGGGCGCACGTCATGACAACACGTCCGGGTCTCCTGAAGTAAACAATGCCAGTTAAAGGAGAAGGAAAGGCTGAGATTGTCCGTTTTTTATTTCCTGATCTCAGCCTTTCCAGTCTAGAGGAAAGATGTAGGGTCTTATAGACCCTGCATCTCTCCATAAAGAGGACCTGTCGCACACTTTCCTATTACAAGGGATGTTTACATTCCTTGTAATAGGAATAAAAGTGATAAAAAAAAAAAAAAATTACGTGAAAGTTTCAAAATAAAAAAAAAAGTAAAATAAGAAATAAAAAAAAAATTTAAAGCGCCCCGTACCGCAAGCTTGCACACAGAAGCAAACACATACGTAAGTCGCGCTCGCATATGTAAATGGCATTCAAACCACACATGTGAGATATCGCTGCGCAAATACTGCATGACATAAAAAGTTGCAACAACCGCCATTTTATTCCCAAGAATCTCTGCTAAAAACCATATATAATGTTTGGGGGTTCTGAGTAATTTTCTAGCAAAAAAATGATGATTTGTACATGTAGGAGAGGAGTGCCAGAAATGGCCCGGATGGGAAGTGGTTCACCATTTGTTTGATGAATCATTTAAGTGTGACAAATATGCAAAACAAGAAATCAGGAAGGGGTAAATACTTTCACTTTGTGTATGTATAATGAAAATGTACCATGCAGGCCTGGATATGAATTTGGACCAGTCTCTGCATAATACACAGAACATCAATTTTGCTTTTTAGAAGAAAAACGTTTATGATCTTTTTACCTTTAAAAGATATGAGCTTCAGATTAGATTCTCTTTGTATGTTCTAACCTTTTTTTTTCCAGTTAGCAAGCCTTGACCTTCTCCTGTGTCCAGTGATCTTTAATGTGATTGGTTAATAGCATGTATTAACCCATCTGAGACCTGCCACAGCCCGTGTGTCTTCTAACCTGTGTGCTGTCTGTGTTTCTGTCCTCTGCCCGCTGTCTTGGCACAGAGCTTTAGCGCTGTCCCGCTGGTGGATATCGAGCCCTCTCCTGTCAGTGCTATGAGAATGCTCTTGGCAAAGGTACACCCATCTCTGCTTGTGTTTTACCTCCATCTGTTACATGATTGTGATTGGTCATTGCTGTGTTCTAGAGACCCATGCAGCTGTAATCCTTACATCATCCCATCCTCCATCTCACCTGTACTTGTGACCAACACCCCGCAGTCATATGTACCTACAACTTGCGAGACTTTGTCACCACGTCCATTACCTAAAACCTGCTTTGGTTTGTGCATGTTACAGAAGAAGAGAGTGGACTGCTATACAATAGAAACGGTTGTCATTTTCTAGAGCAGGGTTCTCCAAACTTTCTAAACAAAGTGCCAATTTACTGTCCTTCAGACCTTAGGGGGGCCAGGCTGTGGACATTGGGAGTAGAAAAGGTCCTAACTTTAGTGGGGAAAAAACACTGACACCATCTTTGGTGTCATTGGGATGAATTGTGCCTCATTGTTGGTGTTGTAAGGCCCCATTGATGGTGTCATTGGGAGAAATTGTGTTCCATCGTTGGTGTCATTGGGAGGAATTGTGCCCCGTCATTGGTGTAAGTAGGGGGACATTGTTGTTGTCATTGGATGAAATAGTGCCCAAAGTGCTGCATCTGGCCCCCGGGCTGCAGTTTGGAGACCACTGTTCTAGAAAGAAACACTCAAGCAACCCATAGACTCACCTTTCTCAACTAGAGTTCTGTGAAAACTTGGGGTTCCTCCAGAAGTTGCAAGGGGTTCCATGAGAAGAGCAGTGGCAGATTGATCTCCTGCCTACATAGACCACCAATGTAAGGGGTCACTTCTACACTGACCACCAATGTGAGGGGTCACTTCTACACTGACCATCAATGTAACAAGTGACTTCTGCACTGATCACCAATGTACGGGGTCGCTTCTACACTGACCGCCAGTGCAAGGGGTCACTTCTACACTGACCACCAATGTAAGGAGTCACTTCTACACTGACCACCAATGTAAGGGGTCACTTCTACACTGACCGCCAATGTAAAGGGTCACTTCTACTCTGACCGCCAATGCAAGGGGTTATTTCAACACTGCCTGCCAATGTAAGAAGTGACTTCTACACTGACCGCCAATGTAAGAAGTGACTACTGCACTGACCGCCAATGCAAGGGGTCACTTCTACACTGACCACCAATGTAAGGGGTCACTTCTACCCTGACCACCAATGTAAGAAATTACTTCTGCACCGATCACCAATGTAAGGAGTCACTTCTACACTGACCGCCAATGTAAGGGGTTACTTCTACACTGACCGCCAATGTTAGGGGTTACTTCTACACTGACCGCCAATGTAAGGGGTTACTTCTACACTGACCGCCAATGTATGGGGTTACTTCTACACTGACTGCCAATGTATGGGGTTACTTCTACACTCACTGCCAATGTAAGGGGTCACTTCTACACTGACTGCCATTATAAAGGGTCACTTCTACACTGACCGCCAATGTAAGGGGTCACTTCTACACTGACCACCAATGCAAGGGGTCACTTCTACACTGACTGCCATTATAAAGGGTCACTTCTACAGTGACCGCCAATGTAAGGGATCACTTCTACACTGACCGCCAATGTAAGGGGTCACTTCTACACTGACCACCAATGTGAGGGGTCACTTCTACACTGACCATCAATGTAACAAGTGACTTCTGCACTGATCACCAATGTACGGGGTCGCTTCTACACTGACCGCCAGTGCAAGGGGTCACTTCTACACTGACCACCAATGTAAGGAGTCACTTCTGCACTGACCACCAATGTAAGGGGTTACTTCTACACTGACCGCCAATGTAAAGGGTCACTTCTACACTGACCGCCAATGTAAAGGGTCACTTCTACTCTGACCGCCAATGCAAGGGGTTATTTCAACACTGCCTGCCAATGTAAGAAGTGACTTCTACACTGACCGCCAATGTAAGAAGTGACTACTGCACTGACCGCCAATGCAAGGGGTCACTTCTACACTGACCACCAATGTAAGGGGTCACTTCTACCCTGACCACCAATGTAAGAAATTACTTCTGCACCGATCACCAATGTAAGGAGTCACTTCTACACTGACCGCCAATGTAAGGGGTTACTTCTACACTGACCGCCAATGTTAGGGGTTACTTCTACACTGACCGCCAATGTAAGGGGTTACTTCTACACTGACCGCCAATGTATGGGGTTACTTCTACACTGACTGCCAATGTATGGGGTTACTTCTACACTCACTGCCAATGTAAGGGGTCACTTCTACACTGACTGCCATTATAAAGGGTCACTTCTACACTGACCGCCAATGTAAGGGGTCACTTCTACACTGACCACCAACGCAAGGGGTCACTTCTACACTGACTGCCATTATAAAGGGTCACTTCTACACTGACCGCCAATGTAAGGGATCACTTCTACACTGACCACCAATGCAAGGGGTCACTTCTACACTGACCACCAATGCAAGGGGTCACTTCTACACTGACCACCAATGCAAGGGGTCACTTCTACACTGACCACCAATGCAAGGGGTCACTTCTACACTGACTGCCATTATAAAGGGTCACTTCTACACTGACCACCAATGCAAGGGGTCATTTCTACACTGACTGCCATTATAAAGGGTCACTTCTACACTGACCACCAATGCAAGGGGTCACTTCTACACTGACTGCCATTGTAAAGGGTCACTTCTACACTGACCACCAATGCAAGGGGTCACTTCTACACTGACTGCCATTGTAAAGGGTCACTTCTACACTGACCGCCAACCTAAGGGGTCACTTCTACACTGACCAACAATGAAATTGGCCACTACAACTATTTTATTTCATTAAAAATCACTACAGCCTACTGATCACACTAACGTATTATGAACTGTAGGTCTAATAATTTCAGCAGGGGCTCCCTGAGAACTGAAAACTATTTAAAGGGTTCCTCCATGGTAAAAAAAGATTGAGTAAAACCGCCATAGACTGTCAGGAAATGTCAGGTAACAAAGTGATTTTGTGTTACATCCGACTGTTCGAGACTATTTCTATTTTACATACGACTGTCCCCATGTTACAAAATTCCACTGCTGAGGTTTAACTTCAGGCAAACATTCATATCTGCTCTGCATGTTATACCTGTTGTGAAATATGTGGCCTCCTATTGATGACTGCCTCTTGCAAATACTTGCCAGACCCAGAACAGGACAAAGGGGAAAGTCCTAATTCTTCATCTACATATTCTATTCATACACACACAGAGAACCTGTGTGAATGAACCCTTCATTTTTTGTATTTTTTTATTTTACTTATTTTTACATTTTGATATCTGTTGCACATTTTTTTTTTTTTACATTTTTTTCATGCTTTTTTGGGGGTGGGGGGCTTTGGTGAAATATCAGGGGTCTAAATAGACCCCTGAATTCTCATGTTTGAGGCAGAGAAAGGGACAGAGAGACGCCTTCCCCAGTTCCTTTCTATAGCCTTAGCCGCACAGAATGAATGAATATGAAGAGCTCTGCACAACCTTCCTGTTCATTCATAAACTGAAACATAGTAAACACAGCTTACTATGTTTCACGTATGAATGAACACAGCGGATGACTGGTACCAATCACTCGCTGTGTTCATTCAGAAAAGGAAGGTGCCAATAAATTACATGTTAACCGTCCCTTTCTCCGCTCTCCATCATGAAGATCCCCCTGTGGGGCTGTAGCAGCCGGCGGTAGAGGATGGAAGCCGGCATCGCCCCAAGGGGAGGTCAGGCACTAATGCTAATGCACACAAGGTGAGTAGAGTGTGCCTAGGCACATCTGGCACACCCTGTGCACACACCTATGCCTGCAAGACATAACCTGTTTGGAAATGTGGGAAGTGGTCCATGTCACTGATTGTATTGTCATTTTGTCCCACTGCATAGTTACATTTTACGGTAGCTCAGAGTTAGGCTTTAAAGATTATATTATCCCTTCAATTGTCCCCCGCCCCCCCCCCCCCATATCATATGGTAAAACCAAGGATTAGCCATCTGTTTTTACCGCCCATTTTCCACCCATGTGAAATGGCCCATGTAAAAATAAAAGTGGTAGCTTGCTTAGTGCAGTAACAAGCTTGTCTGGATCATTGCTCACAGATAACAATGAATAATAAAAAGCATTCACAAGCCTAAGCCGGCCAAATAATTATTTCTATTTACGGATTCATTATCTGCCCGCCCCGCCTCCCAATCACAAGTTTCTGGGAAAAGCGGGCTGACATTTTCTGCGCCTCGGCAGAGAGCGTCACTTGTAGCGGAAGAGCTGTGAAGATGACAAGTCTGTTCTCTGCTTTTTGAAGTGTCAGACTGTTCTGGCAGAGCGGCGGTAATTAACATTTCTGTCCTCCTCGGGGTAATCGTCTGATCTGCCTCCTTTTCTACAAATGAGTTCCTAACATCTCCCATAATAGCATTTTCCAGAGATGCTCCATTGTGTGTAGAAGACATTGTCATCCAGCGACAGACAGACGAGGGATAGGAGAAGCAGCTGTGGGATGCTGGGATTAAACCTTCACTTGCGGCACAGTGCTTACCGCGCTGTATTTGGGGATATTGGTGGGTCCCATTTGCTACCTCTCCTTTTTTTAAATTGTATGGGGTGTAATCCGGGTGACCCTCACTGATGACCATGCACACCATCAAGGACTTATCGTATGCCCCACAGACTACAGTGCCATGGGTGCTCAACCTGTGGCCCTCCAGCTGTTGCAGAACTACAAGTCCCATCATGCCTCATGAGACTTGTAGTTCCGCAACAGCTGGAGGGCCACAGGTGGAGCACCCATGGACTACACAAATCAGTTAGACTTCATTTATACATGCAGTTAGGGGGGGCAAAAACGGACAATTGAGTCGTGTCTTTGCCGTCTGCCAAACCTTTAGCTGCAGTAGGCAGCGGATGAGGGTTTTTACATGCCGCGGGTACAATGCTACAATGCTTTGCTCCCACACCAAAGTTTACCCAACTTAATGATCAAACGCTACACACAAGCAATGGAAGGAGTACCTCAAACACAACGCAACCATGTGCAATGCACGCATTTGTTGGCAAAACAGGCATTGTGGAAGTGAATGTGAGTCCTCGTTAGGGCCTGTTTTTATCCAACTTGTAGCAACCCCACCGAATGCTACACACCCAAGCCAGTGGGGAAGTCCCGCAAATTACCTGCAACCGTGTGCAATGCAGGTGGTTGCGGCACATTTGTTGGCAAACAGGCATTGAGGAAGTGATGTGACTCCTCGTTGCGGCCTGTTCTTATCCAACTTGTAGTGATCGGCGGACGGCAACCCCACCGAACGCTACACACCCAAGCAAATGGGGCGAGTCCTCCTAACACTACACACACAAGCAAAGGGAGAAGCAGCGCAAACACCCCGCAACCATGTGGAATGCTTTCGATTGTGGCACATTTGTTGGTAAGACAATCGGTGAGGAAGCAATGTGGCAATGAGAAAGGGATGTGACTCCTCGTTACGGCTTGTAGTGATCGGCAGACGGCAACCCCACCGAATGCTACACACCCAAGCAAGTGGGAAAACGCCGCAAATGGCGTGCAACCGTGTGCAATGCAGGTGGTTACAGTACGTTTATTGGCAAATATGGGTTTTAAACAGGCGGTGAGGAAGCCATGTGACTCCTTGTTATGGCAAGTCCACCGAACACTACACATGCAAGGAAATGGGGAAACGCCGCAAATGACCCACAACCGCGTGCAATGCAAAATGGAGTTATAACTGGTGGTGAGGAGGAGTCACATTGCTTCCTCACTGCCTGTCATTAGCCTTTGAAGCCCAATCTGCCTCAGAGGAAATAGAGATTGAGATGCATGTCTAAATTCATACGGGTGGACCGATTGGGTTCATCTGTCATTTTTTCAGGCGGACTTAATCGGACTTTCTATTATCCTCTGTGGAGCTGCGGATGTAAATGGACGTGTCAGTTGACACCTACTCCAGTTTGCTAAACTGGCATCCATTCCCCATCCATCTAGAGCTCGTGGTCTCCAAACTTGCTAAACAAAGAGCCAGATTACTGTCCTTCAGATATTAAGAGGCCTGGACTGTGGCTAGTGGGAGTAAAAATGCCTCATCTTTGGCATTTTGGGAGGAATAGTGCCACGTTGTTGGTGTCAGAGGAAGGAATAGTGGCCCATCGTTGGTATCATTGGGAGGAATAGTGCCCCATTGCTGGTGTCATCAGTGGGAGGAATAGCGCCCCATCATTGGTGTCATTGGGAGGAATAATACCCCATCATTCCAATCAGTTATAGGAATAGTTCCCCATCGTTGGTGTCAGTGGGTGGAATAATGCCCCTTCATTCTTATCAGTGGGAGAACTAGTACCCCTTCTTGGTGTCAGTGGGAAGAATAAAGCCCTGTTGGAGTCAGGGGATGGAATTGTTCCCCAAGGCCAGATAAAGGCAAACAAAGGGCCGCATCTGGGCCCCAGGCCACAGTTTGGAGACCACTGGTCTAGTGGATGAGATGGCAGTTGGGTGTAAATGTACAGGCAGCCCGTTTACGTCCAGCCGCCCATAAAGGAGAGCGGTCTGTGTCTGTGACCGTACTACATACGTCTTCCCTGTGTGAAAGAGGCCTTAAGAAGTCATGGGAACAGTTTGGGGATGGCCCCTTTCTGTTCCAACATGGACCTTGCTTTGGGCACTGGTGCGTAGTCATGTTGGGACAGGAAGGGGCCATCCCCAAACTGTTCCCACCAATTTGGGAGCATGAAATTATCCAAAATGTCATGGTATGCTGACGCCTTAAGAGTTCCCTTCACTGGAACCCCTGAAAAACAACCTCACTCTATAATCCCCCCCTTCAACAAATGATTTGGACCAGTGCACAAAGCAAGGTCCATAAAGACACGGATGACGGAGTTTGGGGTGGAGGAACTTGACTGGCCTGCACAGAGTCCTGACCTCAACCCGATAGAACCCCTTTGGGATGAATTAGAGCGGAGACTGCAAGCCAGGCCTTCTTGTCCAGCATCAGTGCCTGACCTCACAAATGCGCTTCTGGAAGAATGGTCAAACATTCCCATAGACACTCCTAAACCCTGTGGACAGCCTTCCCAGAAGAGTTGAAGCTGTTATAGCGGCAAAGGGTGGGCAAACTCAATATTGAACCCTACGGACGAAGACTGGGATGCCATTAAAGTTCATGTGCATGTAAAGACAGGTGTCCATATACTGTTGAAAATACAGTGTATTTGAAGATCGGAGGTCTGCCCGGTACAAGGCACATTATTGTATGAGATGGAAGTGGTCTATGGTTTCATATATTCAGTATGATTTCCATCAGCGGTCCCTGACTTGGCCTACGTGTGGAAAGAGACCTCCCTGTGCCTGCTGATAACCGGCATTGTGTCAGAGTGCTGGCACGGCAGAATTTACTGAGAAAGGAAAGCATCAGCTCAAACCTCCGCCTGACACTGGACCTTTCCTGTTTATTCACATACTGGAATTTGTGTGCAATGCTTGGGGGGTCTATAGGTTGCCACCCCAGCTGGGAACAGAGCCTGTTGTCTGATAGATAAGTGAAAGGGAATTTCCTGCTGTTAGGTCAGCAAATTTTATACAGAAAACAATTTCTGCTGCAAAATAGCATTTGAGCCCCTTTAGATAGCTTGCCGTCTGCAGCGGTGCTGGTTCTTCTTACAGGACACAGAGGCCAGAGTGGGAGCCATTGGCTCCTGCTGCTGTCAATCAAATCTTGTGAGGGAGTGGGGCCAAGCCACCCTGTGTGTGTCTATGGATGCACACCTCCCGGCTTGGGAACACACTCGTACGTGTGCCTCCATAGCAAGTGGCTTGCTATGGGGCAGACACAGAAAGGGAGGAGCCAGGAGCACCGGTAGGGGGACCCCAGGAGAGGAGGTTCCGGGCCACTCTGTGCAATACCATTGCACAGAGCAGGTAAGTGTATCATAACAATAGTACAGCATTGGTATTTTACATGTTTTCTTCCAAACTGAACTCCAGCCTTCCCTTCAGTCTTTCACAGTTGTACTGGCTCCTCTTCTGTACTGAAATCGTTTACTCTGATTCTCACAGTGTGCATTAGAAGCTGCAGCAAGTCATCTCATTTCCTGGCTGGAGGATGCCCAGCATCATGGGCCATCCCTTTTAATTGATTAGATTTCAGGTCTTTCCATCATAGGGGCTCAGCATCACATTCATGTGTGGTCAGACATGCAAATACAGCCTGCCTAGGAACACCCACTATGTACAGTACCCTTCCAGCCCCTCCCACCAGCCGTGATCTGCCTGCATTGCATAGCAAAACACAGAGACCCCGTGACAATGTCACTGGGTATAAAATAAGCTATGTAACAAACACAGAAAAGGTGGCATTTAAATGTAAATATGATGATGATTAGGGGGAGGAAGGAACCAGGGAAGACAGCATTTAAGCAAATGTCCACTGTCAGTTCAAATTACAGGCATCCCCAGCACTGCCTTTAGTTTTGTTGCTGCCAGCTTTTTCACTTGTGAAGATGGAAGATGACCTGGCGGCCTTTTGAAAGGCAGTTATAACGATTATAATTTGACTGACTGGTGTGGACGGGGAGTTGGAAGCATTATTCACTATTTGTGGGCCTAGAAGTAAAACTATTCTACCTTCATTTCATACCCGATACATATCTTACTGTGTAAAGGCATCACCCAAATTTACCCCCAAACCTCACTTTAGAATGTAAGGGTCTCCTAAAGTGTCATTATGAGGACTATATTTTATATTTTAGCAAGAATGAGGAGTCTCACTCACATCTGGGTCCCGATCAGAGTCCTAATTAGATCAGAGCCCCCTCTTACATCAGCGTGCCAATAAGAGTCCTCCCTTTACAACAGGGCACCCAGGAGAGTTCCCCCCCCCCCCTTTACACCAGGGTATCCAGGAGAGTTCCCCCCCCCTTTACACCAGGGTACCCAGGAGAGTCCCGTCCCCCCCCTTTTACACCAGGGTGCCCAGGAGAGTCCCCCTTTAGATCAGAGTCCCTCTTACGTCAGGGTGCCCATGGGAGTCCCCTCTTTATGTCAGGGTGCCCATGGGAGTCCCCTCTTTACGTCAGGGTGCCCATGGGAGTCCCCACTTTACGTCAGGGTGCCCATGAGAGTCCCCACTTTACGTCAGGGTGCCCATGAGAGTCCCCTCTTTACGTCAGGGTGCCCATGAGAGTCCCCTCTTTACGTCAGGGTGCCCATGAGAGTCCCCTCTTTACGTCAGGGTGCCCATGAGAGTCCCCTCTATACGCGAGGGTCACCATCCATCAGATTCCCGGCTTAGATCAGAGCCCCCTCTTACACCAGAGTGCCCATGAGAGTCCTCCCTCTGCGCCAGGGTGCCCATGAGAGTCCACCCTGTGCGCCGGGGTGCCCATGAAAGTCCTCCCTGTGCGCCAGGGTGCCTAGGAGAGTCCTCCCTCTGCGCCAGGGTGCCAATGAGAGTCCTTCCTCTGCGCCAGGGTGCCCATGAGAGTCCTTCCTCTACGCCAGCATGCCCAAGAGAGGCCTCCCTTTACACCAGGGTGCCCATGATAGCCCCCCCCTTTTACATCAGGGTGCCCAGGAGAGTCCCTTTTTACACCAGAATCCCCACCCATTAGAGTCCCCTCTTACATCAGAGTCCCCCCTGCACATCAGTACACATTCTGGATTGACCCTCTGCACACTGCTATACACCCTCTCCAGCAAACTGTGCAAAGAAAAACAGGGATTTTTAGTTCACATATATTGCAATACATGCTTAAGCCGGGCAACTGCATCAAAGTAATCCCTCTTATGGCCAGTCTTACACTGCTCTGCCACTGGGAATGCTATAGTGGACACCATGCTAACATGGGGCATAAAGACACAAGGTGGGGAAGAGCTACTAGGTTCAGGTCTGTCACTGACCTGCGTTACAACAGAGAAAAGATATACCTGTGCTCAAATCCCAGCGCACAGGTATATCGTTTCCCCTCTTTACATCAGGGTGCCCCTCAGAGTCCCCTTCCTTAAATCAGGGTCTTCATCAGATTCCACCCCCTTACATCAGAGTCAGCCTTACCACTGTAAGCTGGAGGTCAAGGGCATTTTCTGCCTGTCAGTGCACATTGAGGATATTCCACTTACCCTAGATGTGGGGGCCAGATGTAGGCCACGGCCTGTAGTTTGGAGAGACCCAGCATTACATTTTTCTTTTTCCTTTTCCTGTAGCAAGAAATGACTTTTATTACTCCCTGTGATGATGTAGACCCCAGAACTACATCTCCTAGGCATGTGGACATGCTCTTGGGAGTCAAATCAGCAACATTGTTTTGTTGGGAAATAAATCAGTGCATGCAGGGCGAAGTTCTATAGTCCAGCAGGCATGGCCGGCAATTCTGGTTGTGATTTTAGAGCTGGGAACACATTGGAATTCTAGCAAATCGAAAGATATTTGTCTGTAATTTTTAAGTGATAAAAGAGGAAAAAATTGGCTTTGGCAGTTAAATAAACAAATGCTGAAATTTCAAATTGGCCTGACAGTGCAAGTGCCCCCACTGCTGAAATCTGTTGGGATGCAGATAGCTGACCTGAACTGAGTTAACATAAGTTCATACTTAAATTTCTCCACTAATAGAGGGTGTCTTATATACACCGGTGTTATAAAAGGCCATAAAAATAATTCTGATCTGACTATTTAGTGTGGATGGGGAATTTGAAGCATTAGTCACCATTGGTGGTCCTGGAAGTGAAAGTAGTCTGCATTTATTTCACACATGATGCATATTGCTGTAAAATGGCTTCACTTTCCATCGCTGTTCACTGGCTACAACAGAGAGCCATTAAATCAGCCGTCTTCTCTTCCTGGCAAGCAGCCGGGTATTCATTGCCAAATCTGCAGAGCATGTGCTGCTGTGAGGAAGAGATCATTCTCCACGCGGGTGGTCAGTATACAGTACCTTGAAAAAAGTATTCATACCCCTTGACATTTTCTACATTTTGTCATGTTACAACCAAAAACCTAAATGTGTTTTATTGGGATTTTATGTGATAGATCAACACAAAGTGGCACAGAATTGTGAAGTGGAAGGAAAATGATAAATGGTTTTCAAATTTTTTACAAATAAATATGTGAAAAGTGTGGATTTGTATTCAGACCCCCTGAGTCAATACTTTTTGAACCGCCTTTCCCTGCGATTACAGCTGCAAGTCGTTTTGGGGAAGTCTCTACCAGCTTTGCACATCTAGAGCCGACATTTTTGCCCATTCTTCTTTGCAAAATAGCTCAAGCTCTGTCAGATTGGATGGAGAGCGTCTGAACAGCAATTTTCAAGTCTTGCCACAGATTCTCAATTGGATTTAGGTCTGGACTTTGACAGGGCCATTCGAACACATGAATATGCTTTGATCTAAACCATTCCATTGTAACTCTGGCTGTATGTTTTGGGTCGTTGTACTGCTGGAAGGTGAACCTCTGCCCCAGTCTCAGGTCTTTTGCAGACTCTAACAGGTTTTCTTCTAAGAGTGTCCTGTATTTGGCTCCATCCATCTTCCCATCATCTCTGACCAGCTTCCCTGTCCCTGCTGAAGAAAAGCATTCCCACAACATGATGCCGCCACCACCATGTTTCACGGTGGGGATGGTGTGTTCAGGGTGATGTGCAGTGTTGGTTTTCCACCACACAGCGTTTTTCTTTTTGGACAAAAAGTTCAATTTTGGTCTCATCTGACTAGAGCACCTTCTTCCACGTGTTTGCTCGCAAACTGCAAACTGACTTCTTATGGTTTTCTTTCAACAATGGATTTCTTATTGCCACTCTTCCATAAAGGGCAGATTTGTGGAGTGCACAACTAAGGCCTCATACACACGGGCGTATCTAAAAAATAAACAAAACGTCGGGTCCGACGTCAAGGAAAAAAAGTCGACGTTTTTCGGCGTTATGCATTGGCGTTTTTGAGCGTTAGTGAGCGTCGGCGTCAATAGGCGTTTTTTTTAAAAAAATCATCCCTCTGCTATTTTTCAACCTAAAAACGTCGGCGTCAAAAAACGCCGGTACAATATTAGGTGGCGTTAGTTGGCGTTTGTTGGCATATTGTGGCGTCGGCGTCAAAAAACGTCAAAACGTTACAGCCTCAGAACGCGATGGCCATGGGTTCTACTTTCTGCTCACTAACGCCGACGCCACCTACAGCTCAGAAACGCCAACGTTTTTATGGGGCCATTGACTAACATGGAGAGCTGCAAAAAACGCCAGAAAACGCCGGCGTCAAAAAACGTCCGTGTGTATGAGGCCTAATAGTTGTCCTGTGGACAGATTCTCCCACCTGAGCTGTGGATCATTGCAGCTCCTCCAGAGTTACCATGGGCCTCTTGGCCGCTTCTCTGATTAATGCTCTCCTTGCCCGGCCTGTCAGTTTAGGTGGATGGCCATGTCTTGGTAGGTTTGCAGTTGTGCCATACTCTTTCCATTTTCAGATGATGGATTGAACAGAGCTCCATGAGATGTTCAAAGCTTGGGATTTTTTTTATTACCTAACCCTGCTTTAAACTTCTCCACAACTTTATCCCTGACCTGTCTGGTGTGTTCTTTGGCCTTCATGGTGCTGTTTGTTCACTAAGGTTCTCTAACAAACCTCTGAGGTCTTCACAGAACAGCTGTATTCATGCTGAGATTAAATTACACACAGGTGGACCCTATTTACTAGTTAGGTGACTTCTGAAGGCAATTGGTTCCACTAGATTTTAGTTAGGGGTATCAGAGTAAAGGGGGCTGAATACAAATGCACGCCACACTTTTCACAGATTTATTTGTAAAAAGATTGGAAAGCCATTTATCATTTTCCTTCCACTTCACAATTATGAGCCACTTTGTGTTGGTCTATCACATAAAATCCCAATAAAATAAATTTACGTTTTTGGCTGTAACATGACAAAATGTGGGGTGTGAATACTTTTTCAAGGCACAGTAAGTGTTCTTAAAGGGAGCCTCTTAGGATACAAATAAACGTTGCTCTTGCCCGCTTAGTTTTGAAGTATATGTCAGGGTAAGATTAGGGGAAAAAAACAAAAAGAGGAATCATCATATCTCTGCAGTACAAACACATGTGCCCACATTTAAAGCAGGAATACATGGTTAGAAAATCGGCCGATCTCTCGACCGCCAACCAACGAAACAGCGGTCAAAAACATTGCAGGAATATATGTGTAGAAAATTGGCCCTTCGCTTGACCGCCGAGTGGTCGGTGGTCGAAAACGTTCCGCTCATGCTTGATATGTTCAAGAGATTTTTTTACTGCCACCTTCACACCAACGCATAGAATATCGTTCATACGCAAACGATACAACACAAATTGTCTGCCTTTTTCGTTCACAATATCGATATCGGGTATTACTTGCTGGGCATCAACGGTTAGAATATCAGCCGATCGTTCGCAGAAAGGAAATTTTCGGCCGATGTTCTTATCGTGTATTCCTGCCATTAGTCTCTTGAAAAAAGCTGTGAGTACAGAAAAACGTCAGTCGATCCGCCAGAAATCCAGTGGGCTCCTAACTTTCTGCAGCGAGTAGACAACACTGCCACTGCTGCACCGACATCCCAATCATCGATTAAATGAAATGTTGTTTTCTGACATTTCAATAAAATAAATAACTTCTTATTACAACACCCCTTCATTGCATACACCAGCAAACGCACGATAACTGGCAGATTCCACCTAGCTTATTCAGCCTATTTGTTTACAATGGTTTTTATTCGGAAAGTCGGTAGCATATACATACCTATACAAAAATAATTATACACAGTTATATTTTTATATAGCGAACATTACTTTTGCTTTGTTTAAGTGGAAAAAAAATGGAGAAAAAACATTATATCGGAGAGTCATATACATAGAATAAGTAAAAATGAAAAGTTGGGTACATGTATTTCACATCTCCAAGGAACAGTTATGTATATAGTTTATCCAATTCTGGAACACACAATAATACATTTGTTAGGTATAAGGCAGTATATTGTAGTAAGTTTTAAACCTTGGTTTGGGGATGTGTCCCAAAGTGCCCATTTTTTATTGAAACTGGTGAAATTATTTTGAAGTGTGCGGTGGATTCGTTCTGTGATTTCTATCAGTTCCATTCTGGATAGGACCTGAGCCTAGGGAGAGATGGTGAACGCCAATTATAGGCTATGAGCCATTGAATTGAGCTCATTAACCAGTTGCCGACCGCCCGCCGTGGATTGACGGTGGCAACTTGGCTCAATTTTGCAAACCGCTGTCACTTGACGGCGGCTGCAAGATCGTGGACCGTGAGTGCGCGCCGCCGGAGGCGTGCTCAACATGTATCGGGGGAGCCGGGGAGTGGGTAGGGTGGACTCAATATCCGCCCGCTACCCGCGATCGCTCCCCCCCAGTGAAAGAACGGAGGTCCGTGTATGTAAACAACGGATCTCCATTCTGACAGGGGAGAAGGAATGTGATCGTAGGCTTCCTGTATATCGGAGCAGCGATCTCTCTCCTCCCCCACTCAGCCCAGCCCCCACACAGTTAGTAACACTATCCAGGGAACACAGTTGACCCTTTGATCGCCCCCTAGTGTTAATCCCTTCCCTGCCAGTGACATTTACACAGTAATCTGTGCATTTTCATAGCACTGATCGCTGTATAAATGTCAGTGGTCCCAAAAAAGTATCCGACATGTCAGCTGCTATATCGCAGTACCGCTAAAAATCACAGATCGCCGCCATTACTAGTAAAAAATAAATAAAAACCGCATAAATAAATTCTCATCGTTTGTAAATGCGGCAACTTTTGCGCAAACCAATCCAAATTTTTTTTTACCAAAAATATGAGGAAGTTTATATATCAGCTAAAACTGATGAATACATTTGTTTTTTTAGATTTTTTTTTGGATTTGAATTTTAGCAAAAATCAAGAAATATTGTGTTTTTTTGCAAAATTGTTGCAATTTGTTTGTTTATAGCGGTGACCAGAAATGACGCAGAGGTGATCAAATACCACCAAAAGAAATCTCCATTTGTGGGGAAAAAAAGATGCCAATTTTGTTTGGGTACAACGTCGCACAACGGCCCGATTGTTAAAGCGACGTAGTGCCGAATAGCAAAAATGTATCTGGTCCTGAAGGGGGAAATCCTTCTGGGGCTGAAGTGGTTAAAGTGGAGTTTCGCCCACGTGATTTTTTTTTTTTTTCTGGCATTGACCTAGTTAGTATTCATTACATAAAGTAATTGATAGCTTTAAATCTGGGTAGTCTTCCTATTTATTTTGTGCTTACATTGCTGATTTTTTTTTTTACTGGGAGTTCCCATCTTAGCTGTGGGCATGTGAAGCCCACTCACACCCTCCTTGAGTCTCTTCCTGGATAAGGTGCATGCTGGGTAACCAGCATGCACCTCTCGATCTCGAGTGTATGTCTCGTTGCCATAAGGGCAGCTACAGAGGAATGTCCCACCCCGTTGTTATGGCAACATAGATAACATGTCTCTCCCCCACAAATTTGCGTCTTTTCCTGTCTGGAAATAACGCCATTTTACAGCTCAGAGATGCCCACTGACTCATGGGAAATGATGACTCACATCTCCTATGAGCCCAGGCGAGGCAGGAAGGGATGCGCAGTGCCACGTATAAGGAAGTGGAAGATTACAGGGAAAACATAGCAACAGGGCACTTAGGGTGAGTATATAATTTTTTTTTTTTCAAAGGTGATTCATCATGTATAGAGTACTTGAAATATATAAAGATGTATTTGTGGGTGGAACTCCGCTTTGAGGTGTGTATTATTCTGTTACAAGAGGAAGGGATATTAGGTATGGAAGAAAATAGTAAACATATTTTTGACCAAAGAAGATTGTACTTCCTACTATTTGCGATATTTTGGTAGGAGCTAGCTGCCATATAGGTTTTAGATGACCACAACTTCAAAAGGTATGTAGGAGAGTACCAGGTTCTGCACAGCCTCTATAATACTCTGGAGATATCAGAGCAGGGCCGGCCCTACCATGGGTCCCAGTGGGTCCATTGGACCCAGGCAGCACTTTGAGAGGGGCAGCAAATTGAACCACGGCCGCCTCTCCTCTTTTATTTACCCAGCAAATTGACAACCAAGATTTTTTTCTAGCAGTTTTGTGTGTCATGATGACAACTGCCCCCAGCCTGTTTATATTCTACTCTAGCCCGTCCATATGCTACACTAGCCTTTCTGTATACTACCCAAGCCTGCCCCTATACTGCCAGAGCCTGTCTATTTACTGCCCTAGCCCTCCCCTTGCAATTGAACATAATGGTATGTCATATTATTTTGCATATAGACAAGGTGCTCTTGCATGTAAATCTGACTTCCTGATAAATTTAATTTTAGTCTAAATTATCATGATGTAAAATAATGGATGTGAGGGCCTTTTGGTAGGCGTGATTTTTTTTGGGGGGGCAGCATTTCATTCTTGGACCCAGGCAGCACATTGTCTTGGGCCAGCCCTGTATCAGAAGGTAAAATGAGTGAATTTTGGATGGAGTCATATACCACCTGGTGAATAACTTCTTTGGAGTTTCTCTAATGGAGACTGAACAAATACATTTGCATGGGTTATTTATTATGCCTTGCCATTCTCCAGTGGAAAAGGAACTATTTAAATCCAATTCCCATTGTAACATGGGTTTGGATTTTTCAGGCAATGAGCATTCATTTAGGTGTTTATAGATGCGTGAGATTAGACCTCTTTCCCTCGGGATGACATACAAATCTGTTCAAATTGTTTAATGGGAGGGTGGAGTGTTAAATCCTAGTGTTTGGAAAATAAATCTTTAATTTGATAATTTCTGTGATTGGGAGTCGGTTTCTGGATTGCAAATGCTCAAATGCGGAGAATTTGTTGTTTGGTGTGAGGGAATGTAGATTAGATAGTTTAAGGTTATGCCATATTAGGAAGGTGCTTCTATCATTATAGGCTGGTGTAAAACGAGGGTCTCCTATAAATGAGGCTAATGGTGGGATAGATGAAGATAAATTGTAGGTGTTCTTATGGCGTAACCATAATTGGTATAAATTGGCTACTATACTATTACGTGAATGGATTGCATGAAGCCTTTCTGTTTGTATGGATGACCATTGACTTTGGTACAGGATTTGATGAGAAATCCAGCACTTTGGGGTTGTCATAGGGAGAGGGAGGAAATCTTAAAATAGGCACACTTGTTCCATTGATCACTAACTCAGAGGAGATCTCCCCTGACTTCCTGTTTGCTGCTGGGAAAGGAAGGCAAACCTTTGTCAGAACCATACTGAAAAAAACTGACAGTGGGCTTTAAGTGTTACTAAACAACAGTAAAATCAGTCTGTATATGCAGTTAAGCATGCTTGTTATACTCACTGTGGAACCTAAGGAGTTAATACTGTGCAATGTGTAAAAAGGCTGTTTAATCCTGTCTTCTCTGATCCTCCCTCTTTTCCACAGTCTCCAATCCATCTACTGATAGTACAGAGCCCTAGGAGGCACTCTGCACATGCTCAGTTTGGTGTGCATTGCTAGAAAGTTGTTGTTTTTGGGGTGGGTGCATGTGATCAGCACACAGCCAATCAACACTATCCAGGCAGAGGGTCAGGGGTCACACAGCCTCATAGGACAGCCAGAGGAGAATGAAAACTCCTCCTACAAGCTTTAACCAGACACTGATAGAAGTCACAAGACTGCTATATACTACTGATGAGAAAAGGTATTTAGCAGTTTATATTTACCAAAATAATTACATTCCCATGTCCTGTGCACTGTGGGAGACCAGATATAGTGACTGCAGGCTCCTGGGTTTAGTAACACTTTAAAGTGGAATGCCAACCTCAACCTAACTGGCCACACAGTAAGGGCCAAAGGGCTGCATGTGTCGTCTGGGCCTGCAGGTTGAGCACCAGGTGTGTAAAGGTAAGTATCTGGAGTGTTTGCAAAACTTTTTTTTGTTTGTTTTGTTTTTTTTTTTTTTTTTTTGTACGTTTTGGATACAGTGGGAAAAGTTTAAAGTAGAATTCCAGCCTCAACCTAACTACACCTAAAAATGCCCACTCACCCAATAACACCTGGGCAGTAAGAAAAATGTATACAATTAACTATTTTCAGCCCGCTCTGGTCCTATCATGTGATCCGACTCCCCTGTGTCAGCTAGCACCGGCTGCAGGGGAGAGGATGGAGCGCTGACAACAAATGGGGCATGGGGGCTTATAGGTGGCATCACAGCTCCAGGCTTTACCAGCCATTACTGACCCTTGCAGCCACCGCTGGCTGAAACTAGAGGTCACATTTCATTCTTTCACACAGTCTTATTTTTCTGTACTGCTTATCCCTTTCTGCTGAGTGTTTGTTTTGTTTCTTTTTTTGTTTTTCTTTTTTTTTATTTCTTATCTGTGATAATGCGTCTGGCTGAAAGGAGTATCAAATGCGGAACAAGTCATTTTTGAGGGGGCTTTGGGGGGCATTGATTTGTAAAGTGCTTTCATAGCAGTGATCTCTAGCAGTCTCATGTAATGTGTCTCCAGTCTATGACTGGCTTTTGAAGCATGTCCCCAGTCTTCAGCAACTCCTTCAGCATGTCCCCAGTCTTCAGCAACCCCTTCATCATGTTCACAGTCTTCAACCATCTAATATGCCTTTTTGTAGCATTACATTCTCAGAATATTATGTACTGACATCAAGGGCTGCACTTGGAAAAAATTCTATTTGAGCATGTTTTAGCTGAAAAAATCCATTCTATCGCTCTCA
Organism: Glandirana rugosa; assembly: GCA_018402905.1. NCBI lineage: Eukaryota > Metazoa > Chordata > Amphibia > Anura > Ranidae > Glandirana > Glandirana rugosa. The sequence continues at coordinate 303,115 of BLSH010076911.1, read as the reverse complement.
GCCTCCTCCAAATCTCCACTTTATTTTATTTTTTGCTGATGTGATCTGACTTTCTGTTAGAGGGTGGCTTGTTTATTCTCCTTGGTCCCACAGCATGTAGGGATCTGCAGGGTGCATAGAGCATTGCACATGACTGCAACTAACGTGCAGCCCTGTTCATGTTAAAAAACAGCCATAAAAGGGGGGGGAAAGGAGAGGTTTGGAAACTCACGGAGGACAATACAAGGAGGCTGAAAAACATACTAGGAAACTATTTCATGAAAAATATATTACACGACCATTAGGTAGTAGATGTGTATGGATTATTTTCGGAGAATAAGGATATTGTTTAGTGCAGGGGTGGTCAACTCAGTTTCACTTTGGGCTGCCTCAGCAGTATGGCTGCCTTTCAGACAGCCGGTTGTATCTGGGGTGTGATACATACAAAGTGCAGGATTCAGAAGTGCGTTACGTGCAAAATTCCAGGTTTAGGCTACCTAAAGAGTGCAGAGTTCAGGAGTGCATTATGTACAGAGTGCAGAGTTCAGGAGTGCATTATGTACAGAGTGCAGAGTTCAGGAGTGCAATATGTACAGAGCACAGGGTTCAGGGCTACACTGTGTACAGATTGCAGGGTTCAGGGGTGTGCTACATACAGAATGCAGGGTTCAGATGTGCGTTGCATACAGAATTCAGGGTTATGCTAGATGCAGAGTGCAGAGTTCCGGAGTACGTTATGCACAGAGTGCAGGATTCATTGGGGTGCTATGTACAGAGTTCAGGGTTCACAGGGGTGCTATTAACAAAGTGCATTATTCCTATGCGAGCTATGTACAGGGTTCAGGCGGTGCTGTGTATAGAGTGTAGTATTCAGGGGGGTGCTATGTAGAGAGTGCAGGGTTCAGGGTTGCACTGTATACAGAGTGCAGGGTTCATGGTTGTGCTGTGTACAGCGTGTAGGGTTCAGGGTTGTGCTGTGTACAGGGTGCAAGGTTCAGGGTTGTGCTATGTATAGAGTGCAGGGTTCATGGTTGTGCTGTGTACAGAGTGCAGGGTTCAGGTTTGTGCTGTGTACAGAGTGCAGGGTGCAAGGTTCAGGGTTGTGCTATGTATAGAGTGCAGGGTTCAGGGTTGTGCTGTGTACAGGGTGCAGGGTTCAGGGTTGTGCTGTGTACAGAGTGCAGGGTTGTGTTGTGTACAGAGTGCAGGGTTCAGGGTTGCACTGTGTACAGAGTGCAGGGTTCAGGATTGCACTGTGTACAGGGTTCAGGGATGCTCTATGTACAGAGTTCAGGGATGTGCTATTAACAGAGTGCAGGATTCATAGGGGTGCTGTGTACAGAGTGCAGGATTCATAGGGGTGCTGTGTGCAGAGTGCAGGATTCATAGGGGTGCTGTGTACAGAGTGCAGGATTCATTGACGTGAGACGTGTGTCGTG
>BLSH010076911.1:266492-291162 GCA_018402905.1 Glandirana rugosa | reverse complement strand
GCTGCCGTGCACAGCTGCACCAGATTTTGCACTCTCCAGTTTTAGTAAAGCAACCCCCATGTTAGCCTGTGTGTCCATGCACATTTGGGCTCTAACAAGCATATTTGTAGAGGAGTATTTTTAGGCCCCTTTCACACATACGGACCGTTTGTCCGTTTTTCATCCATCCGTTGACGGATGAAAAACGGACATTAATGCAACTCTATGGAAAAACTGATGACAACTGATGATCAGCTATTTTCATCAGTTTTCATCCGCTTCCGTCAGCATCCGTTTTTTTGAACGGATGAAAGTCCTATTTTTCATCCGTCAAAAAAACGGATCGGACGAAAAACGGATGTAAACTGACGAACGGTCAGTTTTTCATCCGTTTTTGCATTGGTAGTGGATGTAAAAAAAAACTGATGAAAAACTGATGACCACTGATGAAAAACTGATGAACTGATAAACTGATGAACTGATGAACGGTCCGTGTGTGTGAAAGGACCCTAAGGCTGAAAAAAAATAATGCAAGTGCGTTTTTGATAGGTGCTTTTGGGCAGAACAAAACGCATGACATGCATAAACACGCCTAAACTCTTGTGCAATGCAGGCTATTATGAGCATTTTTAATTATTCTTTTTTCTGCCAGAGGTTTTTATTTTTTTGCTTATATACACAGCCTATGCGCGTCTGATACTCTTAACCTTTGACTGCTAGAAACACTAAATCCCAGCTGTGAGCGGTGTAAGTCCATTTCTCTGTAGGATGATTCCTCTGGGCACAATACAGCGGTTTTAATTAATATTTTAAAATAAGTGTACCCCTGGGGGGGAGAGTTATCCAGCTTGCTCAGTCCTCACGGAGTAATCATGTGGAATATTCGATAGCGTAGTTCATTGTAATCACGCACTCCGCGTGGTTTTTCCATTATTTCTGGTTTATGGGAGTTTGGAAACGTATTGCTTCAGACAGCGCTGCCTCCAATGGGGAAAAGTAGCAATGTAAAGAAGGTTTAGAACCTTAGGATTTCATTGCTGTGTCCCCTTTAGGAAGATTTGACCAACCTTTCCTTTGCCAGTGACAGGTGTCAGTAGAAGAGAATTTGAAACCTGACAAAAACTCAAACTTTTCATCAGTCTATTAAAAATGTAAAGGCTAAATCCACTTTTCTGATGTTTTTTCATGTTACACCCATATTGAGGATGTAATATGGAACTGGGTGCTATTCCACAGCCCCCCATTGATAGGATCTGTGAATGGGAGACTACAAGTCCCATCTGTCACCGAGGCAGGAGGACTCGTAAATCTCAATGGAGCACAAATGTGGTGACAGCAAACTGCACTTGTACACTATATTACCAAAAGTATTGGGACACCTGTCTTTACAGGCACATGAACTTTAATGGCATCCCAGTCTTAGTCTGTAGGGTTCAATATTGAGTTGGCCCACCAACTCAAGTGTGAGTGTGTCTATGGGAATTTTTGACCATTCTTCTAGAAGCACATTTGTGAGGTCAGGCACTGATGTTGGGCGAGAAGGCCTGGCTAGTATTTATTTATTTCAGGTACTTATATAGTGCTGTCAATTTATGCAGCGCTTTACATATATATTGCAATGGATACGCTTTAACTCCTTTGGATATGTGGAGAATACGCCCACATCCCTTAATGGGAAATTAAAAAAAAAAACGAGACCCTCTGATGGGACTTTAAAGGGCATGGACTCCACTCAAACACCAATACAAAATGGTATAAAAGAATTTCTAGTTTATTACAAAATTGTAGTTAAAGTAAAAAGGGGAAAAGGGGGAACAAGGGATGAAATGGGGTACATTTAACCCAATAAACAAGGTGATATAACAATGCAACAGTACATATAGCAGAACCACTTATTTAATGCACTACTGTGTAATTGAAACAGAGTGCAACCCAGCGCGTTTCAAGATCGTACGTTGTTCCTCTTCATCAGGGGCAAGTGGTGGTATAGCTCATATCTATCGTTCAGGCATATATATATAGCATAAATGTAGGTTCTCGTATATAACTAGTGTAGATTAAAAGCAGGAATGAAAGATGCTGCTGCCACTGGTATCAAAAAGTCCATGAAGGTAGGTAGCGATGATCGACCCCAACACTGCCGATTGTAAAGGGATATATGTTTAGATAATGTATGGGCAATAGGAGGGCTGCGTGGGAATAGAGCAAATGCCAATGGATATGGTGTATCCGTTATAGGTATAGTCCACAGGTTAAGCAAGGCACAATGTGGAGACAAGCTCTTTCAACCGTACATCAGATGGCAGGAAGAGGAGTGGATGAAAGCCTCAATGCACATGCAGGATCTCTACATGTGCAGCTCGCTCGTTCCCAGTGCCCTCATACAGCAGAACCCTTCCACTCTCAAACTGTATTTGGGTTTAGTAATTTTATTTCTAATTTATTTTATTTTATTTCAGGTACTTGTATAGCGGTGTCAATTTACGCAGCGCTTTACACATATATATATATATATAATGTACATTCACATCAGTCTCTACCCTCAAGGAGCTTACAATCTAAGCTCCTTAACTCACATTTATACATATACTAGGGACAATTTAGACAGAATCTAATTTACCTACCAGCATGTCTTTGGGGTGTGGGAGGAAACCGGAGTACCTGGAGGAAACCCACGCAGGCACAGGGAGAACATGGAAACTCCAGGTAGGTAGTGTCGTGCTTGGGATTTGAACCAGCGACCCTTTTTCTACCAGGCGAAAGTGATATCCACTACACTACTGTAGGTCAGGCACTGATGTTCTAGAGATGGCCTGGCTCCCAGTCTCCGCTCTGATTCATCCCAAAGCTTTGTGCACTGGTCAAAGTGGGGGGGGGGGGGGGGATTATGGAGTAGGGTTGTTTTTTCAGGGGTTGGACTTGGCCCCTTAGTTCCAGTGAAGGGAACTCTTAAGGTGTCAGCATACCAAGATATTTTGGACCATTTCATAATTTCATGCTCCCAACATTGTGGGAACAGTTTGGGGTTGGCCCATTCCTGTTCCAACATGATTGCGCACCAGTGCGCAAAGCAAGATCCATAAAGACATGGATGAGCGCGTTTGGGGTGAAGGAACTTGACTTGCCTGCACAGAGTCCTGACCTCAACCCGAAAGAACACCTTTGGTTTGAATCAGAGCAGAGACTGTGAGCCAGGCCTTCTCCTCCAACATCAGTCCCTGACCTCACAAATGCGCTTCTGGAAGAATGGTCAAACATTCCCATAGACTCTCCTAAACCTTGTGGACAGCCTTCCCAGAAGAGTTGAAGCTGTTATAGCTGCAAAGGGTGGACCAACTCAATATTGAACCCTACGGGCTAAGACAGGGACGCCATTAAATTATTGGGGGTTTTTTTTCTTGTTTTTTTACAAAAGATGGAATCTGTCTGTTTTGGCTAGAGTTGAGCTTCTCCTTTCCAGCATCTAGTTAGACTGATCTGTTAGTGCCATGTGTTGATTAACATAGATGAGCAGGCAGTGTCCTCCTGACACCTGTAAGTTAATCTTCATGCTTGGTTAGATGGCAAGGTTTTTCCCAGGGAAATCTTCTCACCTTTTAACCCTTCTGAATTATCCAGCAATTAGACGCTATCCTATGTAGTGCAGATCAGATGGTAGTTGGGCAGGGGTGAAGGGTTAGATTTCTTCCTTGTTGGTGTCATATTTTTTTTTCAGCAGTTTGCAACTGTGTCTGTTGCTTGTTCAATTTCTATGGCCCTATAACATAAATTATGAGTCATGCTTAAAAAAGAAAAACGGCAAAGTTGAGTTTGCGCACAAATCAAGTCTGAAATTTTTTATCCATGGTAGTGCCTTGTAGAGGCTTCATAAATTTTGGAAACCATGAGTGATCATGGGTGTGTGTATCTATGTATATATATATATGTGTGTGTGTGTGTGTGTGTGTGTATATATATATATATATCCATAACTTTATGATCACTGACAGGTTAAGTCAAAACATTCATTATCTTGCTACAATGGGCATCTGAGGTGGGTGGGATATATTCAGTAGCAAGTAAACATGTTGTCCCTGAAGCTGATGTGTTGAAAGCAGTTTGTTTTGTATGGGGTTCCTTCATGTGGATGGTGTAGAGATGGTACCAGAATGCAGTATGGGAAGAAGGCGAGCCTGCGGAGGCAGTGTGATGCTTTGGGCAATGTTCTGCTGGGTAATCTTGCTACTGCCATTCATGTGAATGTTAATTGATACGTATCACATACCTAAACATTGTTGCTGACCAGGTACACCCTCATGGAAACAGTATTCTTTGATGGCAGTGGCCTTTTTCAGAAGGATAATGTGCCCTGCTACACTGCAAAAATAGTTTAACCCGTTAGAGCCTGCCGGCACTTTAAGGGGTTTAGAATGCTGGGGCATATGGTCACATGACCAATGTGATTGGCTGTCACATAATCCGTTAGCCGCCAGTAACTGTGCTGGGAGCAGGCAGGGCACATGCTCTTGGCACAGCTCAATTGGCACTATTGCACGCAAATATGCAGCTGCTCGGCGCTAAGGCCCGACCGCCGAGAGGCTGCACCTTTGCATTCGCTTGGCGCGAAGCGGTTATGAAGGGCTTGAGGAACACAACAACGAGTTTGAGGTTTTGACTTGGCCTCCAAATTCTCCAGATCTCAATCCAGTTGAGCTTCTGTGGGATGTGCTGGAAAAACAAGTCTGATCCATGGAGGCCCCTCCTTGCAACTTACAGGACTTAAAGGATTTGCTACTGACGGCTTGGTGCTAGATGCCACAACATACCTTCAGAGGTGGAATCCATGTCTTGTTGAGTCAGGGTTGTTTTGGTGGTAGAAGGGGGACCTACTCAATATTACAATGTGTTCAATATGAACATGTTCATTATCCGCTTGCGTGAATGCAACTTGTCTATATTTTTTTAAAGCTGTACTCCAGCAATTAAAAGTTTAATTGAAATATATTCCTTCATAACCACAAAGGACACAAATCCACTTTGTGTGCACCTTACCTTTGCTTACCCAGATGTTTACCTTGTAAAAGTATCAGTGACATTATCACTGTGCTGTACATATCCTGTGCAGAGAGCAGAACAGTACCAGCAGGGCTCCACCCACTACAAGAGGGGGCGGAGACAAGACCAGTCACCCTGCACAAGGAGAGACAGCAGCAGTGAGTGGTCTTTATTACAGGAAGTTCCTACACAGAGGGAAAGCTTCATCTCCTCCAACCTTTTTTCAGACAACTTGCTGCAATATTGGCAGGATATCATTGCTCAGGTCCGGCTTGCAGATTGTGGCAATATTGGGCCGTGTCTGTGCAATGTGTCCACACAGTCAACTTCTAGTTCAGACTGACAGTGTGACAACGCAGCAGGACAACTGTCGCCCCATAAGAGAGAGTGCCTGAAATAGGGTCTTAATGGCAGGATCACCTTTAACCGCTTCCCCACCGCGCGCAGTCTTTTCACGGCGGCAGTGGGGGAGCCCTGCGCGAATCGCCGTAAATAAGCGGCGATTCGCATTTGGCCACCAGGGGGCGCGCGGACCCGATGTCCGCCGGCGAGCCGCGATGAGCGGCTACAGGGAAAGAACGGGGAACCGCCGATGTAAACAGGGTGGTTCCCCGCCCTGTCAGTGGGGCATGAGAGATCTACTGATCCCTGTCACTGGGATCAGTTAGATCTCTCATGCCCATGTTAGCCCAACCCCCCCACAGTAAGAACACACTCAGGGAACACTATTAACCCCTAGATCTCCCCCTGCAGGTTAACCCCTTCACTGCCAATGACATTTATACAGTAATCAGTGGACATTTAAATTTCTGATTGCTGAATAAATGTCATTGGTCCCAAAAAAGTGTCAAAATGTTCCGACATGTCCCCCCCCCCCCCACCAATATCGCAGTACCGCTAAAAATCGCAGATCGCCGCCATTACTAGTAAAAAATAAAAATAAAAACCCCAGAAATGAATTCTCATCATCCGTAAACGCGGCCACTTTTGCGCAAACCAATCAATAAACGCCAATTGCAATTTTTTTTTATCGCAAATATGAGGAATTATATAAATCGGCCAAAAACGGTGAAAAAAAATGTTTTTCTATATTTTTTTTTTGGATTTGAATTTTAGCAAAAAGTAAGAAATTTGGTTTTTTTTGCAAAATGGTCGCTCTTCTTTTGTTTATAGCGGTGATCAGAAATGACGCAGAGGCGATCAAATACCACCAAAAGAAAGCTCTATTTGTGGGAAAAAAAGGACGCAAATTTTGTTTGGGTACAACATCGCACGACCGCGCAATTGTCAGTTAAAGCGACGCAGCGCCGAATCGCAAAAAGTGCTCTGGTCCTAAAGTGGGAAATTCTTCCGGGGCTGAAGTGGTTAATATAAGCTACTTATTTAAAGAAGATTAAAGGAATATTAATTATTAAAATAACAATAGGTTAGAAGAAGTTATTTGAGATTTTAGCGATTTGGGTTGAAGAGGAAACGTCCAAAAAATGATCTCTAATTACATTTTTGGAGTTAGACCCCTTTCACACTGGGGCGGTTTCGGGCGGTTTCAGGCGGTTTAGCGCCTGTAAAGTACCTAAAAACGTCCTCCCCTGCAGCCCCAGTGTGAAAGCACGAGTGCTGTCACACTGGGGAGGTGCACTTGCAGGACAAGAAAAAAAGTCCTGCAAGCAGCATCTTTGGGGCGGTGTGGGAGCGCTGTGTACACCGATTCCGCACCGCCCCTGCCATTGGAATGAATGGCCATCACTACCTGGGCGCTTTTAACCCCTTCTAGCGCCGGCAAAGCGCTGCTTAATCAGCGGTAAAGTGCCACTAAAACTAGTGGCGCTTTACCACTAAAGGACCCGCCGCCCTGGTGTGAAAGGGGTCTTAATGGTACTAAACCCACAACAGTTAGATCAGTGTGTATATGCAGTAAAGCATGCATGTTATACTCACTGTGGAACTTAAGGGGTTAATCCTCTGCATTGTGTAAAAAGGCTGTTTTATCCTCAGATCCTCCTCTTCTTCCACTGACTCCAGAACTTGGAGTCAGACTGCACATGCTCAGTTTGGTGTGTATTGTTTCTTTTTTTTTTTGGGGGGGGGGGGGTGCATGTGATCAGCACAGGGTCAGTCAGCACTGTCCAGACAGAGGGTCATGGTCCTGGTTCCTGATAGGACAGCTCAGTGCAGTATGAAAACTCCTCCTACAAGCTTTACTAGGAACTGATAGAAGTCACAAGATCACAAGACTGCTATATACTGCTGATGAGAAAAGGTATTTAGCAGTTTATATTTAGTAAAATAATTGCATTTCCATATTCTGTGTACTGTGGAAGACCAGATATAGTGAATGCAGATTCTGGGTTTAGTAACACTTTAGGCTCCATGCACACTGGACGCTATCTGGGTTCTCTCAGCGTCGGGCAGGAGACGCTGCTTACAAACCGTTCTGTTGCAGCGTTTTGTAAGCAGCGTTTATCGGCTTGGGCATTTTTTTTTTCTTCATTAGCTTCCATTGACTGCAAAGAACGCCGATAAACAGCCGTTTACCGGCACTTATGAGCGTTTAGCGGCATTTATCGGCGTCCAGCGTTTTTTGTGGTCAAAAGAACGACTTTTGAACGCCAATTCAGGGCGTTCAGATAACAGCCCAAAAACGCCACTGCTGATAAAAGACAATTGACGTCCATGTGTGCATGAACACATAGGATAACATAAAGTGGCATTTTTGGGCTGTTAAAAAAACGCCCAAACGCCCAAAAATGGTCGTTTTATCAGATACAGTGTGCATGGAGCCTTAAAGTAATACTAAAGGTTTCCTTTTTTTTTTTTTTTTTTCTTAAAATAACAAACCTGTTATACTCACCTCCTCTGTGCAAGGGTTTTGCACAAAGTAGCCCCGATCCTCCTCTTCTGGGGTCCCTCTGCAGCGCTCCTGGCTCCTCCCCGCATCGAGTGCCCCGTCAAAGTGCTCTCCCTGGGGGCACCCGTGTGGGCGTGCGTCCGAGTCCCGTTGCTGCGTCCATTGACACAGACAACAGGACTCAGCCCCGCCCCCGGCTCCCCCATCACTGGACTTGATTGACAGTAGCAGGAGCCAATGGCTCCCCTGCTATCAATCTATCCAATGAGGACTGGAGCTGCTAGGCTCGTCCCCGGTACAGGAACGGTTGGGCTCAGGTAAGTAAACGGGGGCTCTGGGGGATTGCTTCAACCGGGAGGGTTTACAACCCCTTTAAGTTTTAAAGTTGCCGTAGCCTTAATCCATAATTGTTAATATATTGTTGTTATAATACTTTGTTATACATAATGGGTATATTAATATCATAATGCTCTTATGAGAGCTTATCGTTTTGAATTGGGTACATGGAGACTTCAGTAGCTCTATTGCAGCACCGTACTAATTTTTCCTCCTCTGATTTGTCACTTATTTGAGTTCATGTGCCCAGAGCTCCCTGAATGGCATACATCTTTATAGAATATCTCATCTCTGGTGCCCATGTGAGCGGACATTAGCATGTTTGCCTACAAAGCTAAAGTGCCTGCGATGGATTTTTCTGCATGAACAGCGCTGGCTGAAATTGCACCATCAGCGGAGTTCAGCACAGACTGCAGACAGCGGTTTTTATTTTCAATGTCATCTTTCATTCTTTAACCTCCTGATTAAGCCGATCCGGTGTTGGCACTGTTGCTTGAGGGCAATCAGTGACCGGGTCCGGCCTGTTATCTTTATTTCCTGTAAAATACCATAGAAGCAAAAATCATCTGCATTTACAAAAATATTAAAAATTACAAATATGCCCAGATTCCAGACCCCTTATTTAAAGAAAATCTCTTATGCTTCTCTCTCATTGAAGTGAGCTTTTGATTTGTTAATGCAAGGCAAAGCACAGGTTCTCTTCAAGGTAGAATTGCAGTCAAAAAATGAATAGCACATAAAAAAAACAGCTTCTGCTGCAATGCTTAAAGGGGTTGTCAACCTGTGACAACCACTTTAACCTACAGGTAAGCCTAGAATAAGGCTTACTTGTAGGTACCTTGCATATGTGCTAAACCTGCACGGTTCAGGAGATATGCAGTGTTCTGCATGTGCCTCCGTGCCATTTCTCCATTGACACTGTGCCGTGACTGGCAGCTCCCCCGCGCATGCGCGGCAGTGACGTCACGCGACTCCGGCCAGTCACAGAGTCGGAGTCGCGGCCCCAGAATGAAGAGGGGCAGAAGATGGATGCGGCTAGCGCAGGGGACAACGCTGGACTCATTTGCAGGTAAGTAACACACAGTAACCCATTATGCTTCTAATTTACAGGTGTATATAGAGGAAGTAAACCCCATCTGGGTTTACTTCCTCTTTAAAGCGTTTGTTACCCACTTCATATTCCTGATATGTGCCTGCTGTACCATGTACTTGTATAAGAAAGTCTCCTGTTCTCTTTGTATTGCTTCATTTGTGTGAAATCCCTGCTGTTCCTGCCAGTCTCTCTGCTTTCTTATTAAAAACTGACCGCACTAAGCAGGAGAGCACACTGTGGTCAGTTCTCTAGCTATGCTGGAAACTCAATATTCTCTCCTCCAATAATCAAACTCGTCCTGACATGCCCCCCCGCACAGTCATTTACTGTGAAGCTCAGTGTACTGCTGCTTCTCCTCCCCCAGCTCTTATGGAGCGGAGAACAGAGGGAATGTGATCATTTATTTAAAAAAAAAAAGGGGTATTCATGATGTTTTTTTTATATGTATGCAAAAATCTTTTGCCTTTCATTTTTATTTTAAACTGAATGGGTTGTTTTACAAGGTGATCGTTTGCAATCACTTTGAGACCCCATTCACACCTGAGCGTTTTGTAGCTTGAAGCCTGAAGCTACAAAACTCTGGAGGGGGGAAAAATCAATGATTCTCTATGGAGATGGTTTACATCTCCACTCAAAAACGCCTGAAGCCAAACGCCTGAAGCTCAAACTACTCCCGGAGGTATTTTTGTCACCTGAATCAGGCATATTTGGGCATTTCTGGAACATTTGTATTGCCATAGATATCAATGGAAAAGTGTCATTGCGCGCGTATTAGCACAACTTGTGCTTCTTTGGGCGTTTGCAAATGCGCAAAGACGCGCGACAAAAAGCTTGAAAAACGCTACGCTCAGGCGTGAATGCAGCATAAAGCAGAACTAAAGTCTCCGGCGCCAGCATCTTCTTCTGAGTGCCAGTCTTCTGGCCTCTTCATTGGGCGGCGGAGGATGACGTCACTCCTGTGCCAGCACAAGAGACCATCATCCCACCACTTGAAGACTGGCCCAGGACTGTAAGCTGAGCTCAGTTTACAGTGCTGGAGGAGATGGTGAGCAGACGGGAAAGGAACGGCGCCTGTCTCTCCTGCAATCAAGGCCTGCTTGCTTGCAGTTTTTACAGCGTGATTTTAGTTCTGCTTTATTTGTAATTCTGAGCTCTCCCTGCAGTACTCCTGACAGCCAGCATAATTGAACCCATTTTCTCCTAGCCTTGGCTGTCATGGACCCCCTTTTCCCCTTCAAAGCTTGTCACTGGATAGTATAGTAGAAGCAGCATGTCAGCATGTGAACTGATTGGCTCTTTATGCTGCTTCTCTGTCTTCCATTCTGAGTTCTGCTGTACAGGGACTGCAAGAGACAGATACCAAGTAAAATTGTGGTACTTATAGTTTGTAAGAAGAATAAAATGCTGAATAACAAATACACAACTGCATTTATGTGTGTAGTTGTTAATGGTTCTCTTCCTTTCACTCCAACCACTGCCCCAGCACCAACCACCAGGAGCAGCAAAAACACCCCTAAGTTGCCTAGCACTCTGCCAGTCTCCCCAGATCCAGGCACCAACCACCATCGCCAAGAGTGTAAGGAAAGTCCTGTGTAGAAGAGTTGCTGGAGTTGTAACTCACACAAAGCTGTGGCTTTTCCATGTGACAACGCTGTCATGGGGCCGAGTCACAGTCTGTACCCGGATGTACAGGGTATTTCTTTAAGCTCCCGGCACTTAGTAAAGTGGCAAGGTAGCAAAGGAAAGGTAAGTGTATACTGCTGGCATGGAGGATGGAAGTGTAAAGCATAGCCTAGGTTTGGTTTTAAATGAATTCTGAATGGATATTATGGGTTAAATATATTTGTCATGAGAAAGCCTGCAAGCACAATTTCTCTAATTCGGGTTTCAAAGATGTGTGTTGTCCATGACCCAGTAATAAATATTCGGATACATTTGTTACAAGACAAATCCTGAATGTTTTCTTTCTCCTGATTATCCAACAGATCACAAAGCTGAAGGCAGAAGCTCGCCTGGATCTCTTGCGACAGATTGGGGTGTCTGTGGACACGTGGTTAAAAAGTGCCATGAACCAGGTGATGGAAGAACTGGAGAACGAGCGATGGGCCAGCCTTCCAACCATGATCAATAATGGATCTTCGCACTTGGTAAGGTCATCTCACTTTCCTGACTTCCTGAAAGCTGAACAGATTACCTTGTCATCAACATAAAACCAAATCTATGCTATGTTAAATCATCTCCAGGGAAGGGGCGGAACTGTTGAGGCTTTTGGGTAAACCTTCCTTCACCACTTGGTGAGTTGTGCTGCAAGTGATCCTCAGGGCCTACTAGTTGGTATCAGTAAAGTGCAATGAGCATCCTTGCTGAAGGACTGCAGAGAGATTAAAGCCGACCATAGATCGATTGAAATTTGTCCGGTTCAGCAGGGACCTTCAGAGATTCGATCCGTGTATGGGCAGGCTGATTGTACCCAAGTCCATCCATCGATCGACATGGGTAGAACCAGCTTGTTGGATTTTATACATTACTTCTGGTGGCTATAACTGTTAGCAGTAATCATGTTCTGCTGCCTGTAGAACATAATAGCGCTTTGGGAGGGATTCCCCCATCAACACAGGGCTTGATTATGTTATGGTTAAGCACAATGCTGCGTGAAATGCGTTAACTTCCTTGGATTCCTGTGCTGTTTTATCTGTCATTTTTGGAATAAATAAGCTATGTTTTGGTACCCTGTTGCGGTGTGCGGCTATCTTCATATTTCACTGTTATAAGGGAGCCTGACTGCCACATTTTCTACATTTTTATTGCTTTTTTTTCTACGTTTTGTGATTATTTTGTAATTACAACTTTTTTTATTTAAAGCATTTAAATGTTAGAATATTAACAATACCTATCGTATTGTTAGTGTCACACTCTAGGTAGAGCTGCACGATTAATCGTAATAAAATCGCGATCTCAATTCACCCCCCCCCCTGCGATCTCCATCAGGCACTACCGCAATTTTCAGTGCAGTTAATGGAGCTCAACTTGCAGGGCGACTCAGGACGACTTTACTGTAAGTAGAAGTTAATGCAAGTGCCTGAATTCTCCCCAGGAACCTTTTTCTAAGTCGGAGCGACTTGAGTCTCTCCTATCTTTGCAGCCTGCCAAGTCTGAGATCATTTTTGATAAAACTAGCAAAGAGATACAAAGGTCCTAGTTATCAGAGGAGTGTTCTTCCCTGTATAGAAGAGTTCAGTTTAACCATTTAAAGACCAAACCTTTTCTGACATTTGTTGCTTACAAGTAAAAATCCAGTATTTTCTGCTATAAAATTACTTAGAACCCCCAAACATTATATATATATATATATATATATATATATAATATATATAATTTTTTTTTTTAGCAGAGACCCTAGAGAATAAAATGGTGGTTGTTGCAATATTTTATGTCACATGGGGTTTGCGCAGCGGTCTTTCAAACGCAATTTTTTGGGACACTTTCAAAAAAATAAACGAAGCAGTGCTGTTAGCCCATTTTTTTTTGTATATGTAAGATGTTACGCCGCGAGAATCGTGATCTTTATTTTAAGCAAAAAAAATGTGATTGTCATTTTGGCCAGAATCGTGCAGCTCTAACTCTAGGTATGTAATATTTCTTTAGATCTATATATTGGTGTAACATACAGTGAGCTTAGATGTAATTATCAGCAAGGTCTCCCTGAAACTAGAAGATTCTTTCCAGGGATTCTTTGGGATGAAATGATTGAGAAAGGCTGTTCTAGACTATTTGTCACATGCAGACATGGCTGTGTCTCAGCTGCTGTATGACACCGGTACCCAACGACGTCTGTCACCCTTCCAACTGGCTCCCTCGCTCCAGACAATCATCCACAATCAGCCGCGTGGTGCTGGTTACTGCAGCAGGTGCCAAGGAATGCGAGCGATTCAGAGCGTTTTGTTTACTGCCATCTGGTCATCGTGGCACAATCTGTTTATTTTTCACAAAGACGGCAGTTATAAGAAATATTTACGTCCGCCATGCATGTTGGCAACATAGAGTTCCCAACAGATGGGTGAAGCCTGCGTACCATTTTCAGTTCATTGTGCAGTTCAGAATGCAGAGTGTTAGCTCTTTGGGACAGCAATTAATGTGAATATGTTCTAAAACAAACCCAGAAGTAAATATACAAGACCCACATTTAATTTCTATTTTTTTTCTTAGTTTTCCAAAGTGTGGTTGTTTTTTGCTGTCTAGGTCCCCACTTGGGGGACTCGCCCTCTCTGAGCATTGTCACCAGGGCTAAAAGAGGAAATCCTACATTTTTAGTTTTTATTGAGCCAAGTATTTTTTTTTTATTTTTAATTTGCTTTGTAAAACTTGAGCTTCGTTTCCAAAAGAATTTAGTTTGAATTGTTCACATAACACAGCGGGGGATCGTATAGTGCAG
This sequence comes from Glandirana rugosa, assembly GCA_018402905.1. Taxonomy (NCBI): domain Eukaryota; kingdom Metazoa; phylum Chordata; class Amphibia; order Anura; family Ranidae; genus Glandirana; species Glandirana rugosa. The sequence continues at coordinate 277,440 of BLSH010076911.1, read as the reverse complement.
GTCAGGGTTTTCCCAGGGTGTGCGTGACCTCTATTACAAGCCTCTATGATACGTTAAACATTAGGAATTGTAGCTAGTTTGAGCGAATGGTCTGTGAGACGCATTGGTGATAATCGTCTGCCAGGTAATGGGAGGAATTAATTAATATACTTCACAGGTCCCGCTCTATTAGCCATCCCTTCCTCTGCAAACATCTAAAGGGAGCCCTGTCTACTATCTGCCCAGTGTGCCGGTTATGTTGAGAAGTTGATGCTGAAAATGCACGCTTTGCTTTGTCATTAACTTTGAGTTCTAGGATTCTTTAATTTTCTCCACTAAATTGCACTAAAAGGGTAACTCCACTTTCGTGGGGGAAAAAAAATGGCAAATAAAGAAAAAAATAATATAGCGCATATAATTGCGACACAAGTCCTATTGTAATTGTCATTAAAAATGACCTTTCCTTTTCAGTCTGCAGCTCTGTAATTTTCTAAGAATGCATTGCAATATGGCTACCTGGAGTTGTTCTGTACATAGAGTGCGTTCTGACCAGAAACATTTCCTGCTTGTGTGATTGGCTCACCAGTTTTCCCAGAAGTCTGCCTGAGATACAAGTCAGATGTCTGGCATCATAAGCAAACAGTGCAGCGCCAATAATGAACATATATATAAAAAGTCCTTTAACCACTTACTGACCGTCCGCCGCAGCGCGACGGCGACAAAGTGGCTCGTTTTCGCAAACTGCCATCACCTGACCGTGGCGGTGATAACGAGTATTGTAAGCGCGTGTGCCGCCGGAGGGGCCAGGGAGCGGGTAGGGTGGACTTGATCCCCGCGATCACCCCCCCCGGAGCGACAGAATGGAGGTCCGTGTATGTAAATTCCATTCTGACAGAGGGGGAAGGGATGTGATCACAGGCTTCCTGTATATGGAAGCCGTGATCACTCCCTTCCCCCTGCCAGCCCAGCCCCCATACAGTTAGAACTCACTTAACTTAATACAGAGGGAACACAGTTAACCCTTAGAGCGCCCCCTCCAGTTTAACCCCTTCACTGCCAATGGCATTTACACAGTAATCAGTGCATCAGTGCGGCAATCAACAATGATACAGAGAGGATCAAATACCACCAAAAGAAAGCTCTATTTGTGGGAAAAAAGGACACAAATTTCGTTAGGATACAACGTCGCACGACCGCGCATTTATCAGTTAAAGCGACGCAGTGCCGAATCGCAAAAAGTGCTCTGGTCCTAAAGTGTGAAATCCTTCAGGGGCTGAAGTGGTTAAGATAGGAGAGATACACAAACCGCAGTGGGAGAAGGTGTTTCGCACACAGTGTCAGGGTGAATCAAATCAATCCATCACCAGTGACGCCAGCCTCTCACCTCAGTACTTCGACCTCACAGAGTCCACACAGCCAATAGTACACTCCTCCCGTTCAATCACCGTCAGCCTGCTCACCGATAATCGCTCAGACAGCAGCCACCGATATGGAACATGAACAAAGAAGGAGGAGATCTAGTGCTCTCCGTTTCACAAAGTTAATTGAAAACATTTGAAAGCATAAAACACTCACATTCATTAGCACTCAAAGCCGAGTGCCAGCATGTAAACAGATTCCAGAGTTGTGGGTGGCAAAGATGGCCGCAGGTGACGTCAGAGATAGCTCCTCCCCCGTACATGTTACGTCCTGTGGGCAGGACTTCATCAGCGGGTTGTATTTGGCCAACGCTGAATATCCCTTGTATGCATATTTCAGGCATCCCCTGCAACAAAAATGTCATTTTTGGAGATAGGGCCGGTTCACACTGCTCTGATCTCAGAGATCGGATGTGATTCGCACCGCACTGCAGTGTGAGTCACGTGCAATCTCTGTGCAATGTAAATTCCGCCATAGAGATTGTATGGTTGAATTCGCATCGCAATCGGAGCAAACTTGCACAGGACCCTTTTTTTTCATAGGGTCAGAATCAGGTGCGCATGGTGGTTCACACCATGCGATCCAATTACGGTGCGAGCTGTGATATGCAAACTGATTTGGCGGTGTCATTAGCTTTCTATTGACACTCCCCACAGTTCGCATAGGGCAGTGTGAACTGCCGCCGGGAGACATGCGGTGCATTTGCAGGGTTCCCGCATCGCTGCAGTATGAACTGGCCCAGATACTTTCAATAGGAGCACGTCTAAAGGGATGCAGGCCCAGCAGATTTCCTCATTAGAGCCCTACAGCTGCACATATGACTGCTAATTATGAAACCACTCCCATTAGACCTACTCAGAACAGAGGCACAGAGAAACACAGAGTGATTTCGGTTGTTATAATCCCTGCAATGTACATAGATCACCCAGAGGGGAATGTTTTTTTCTAAAGCCAGGGGCGCCAATGGGGGACCCCAGAAGAAGAGGCTGCTCTGTGCAAAACCATTATTATTATTAATTTTATTAGCAAGGTCCATAAAGACATAGATGAATGAGTTTGGGGTGGAGGAACTTGACTGACCAACACAGTGTCCTGACCTCAACCCGATAGAACACCTTTGGGATGAATTAGAGTGGAGACTGAGCCAGGCCTTCTCGCCCAACATCAGTGCCTGACTTTAACAAATTCTCTTCTTGAAGAATGGTCAAACATTCCCATAGACACTCCTAAACCTTGTGGACAGCCTTCCCAGAAGAGTTGAAGCTGTTATAGCTGCAAAGGGTGGGCCAACTCAATATTGAACCCCGCAGACTAAGACTGGGATGCCATTAAAGTTCATGTGCGTGTAAAGGCAGGTGTCCCAATACTTTTGGTAATATAGTGTAGGTATATACAAATTATATAAAACATAGAGTATATGTAAAGCCAAAACTTTTTTTTAATACTTATTTGTTTTTTTATGTGCTGGTGAAAGGCTAATACCTCTGTCAAGTTTTTATGGTCATCCTTATCCCCACTAGAGAGATTCACTCTCTCCATTTGTCCTGGTGACCACTATTTCCCAGCCTGTTGTGATAACATCTGTATAAAAGCTTATTGTGTATCATACTCATTTGCCATGGTTATTTTTAAAATGAAGTACACCTACTTTTTCACCCTTGTTGCATCTTGATGCTACTGATCTCCTGCAGCCTCTTTCTGCCTGTATGTCATAGGTGTGTGCAGCGTATTGCATTAGGGTGTGCACCCCAAATTTATAAAAACATAGACGGTGTCAGTAAGGCAATGGACTTGTCCGTAGGGCAGAGATTGGTGTCAGTAGGGCAATGGATGGTGTCAGTAGTTTTTTATTTTTATTATTTTATTTATTATGTTTTTCAATTGTTTTTAAGAGCCCCATTGGGGGGCTTTGGGGAAATATCAGCAGGGGAATCTTCACCGCACAGGGTCATTAGGGTGTGCCCAGGCACACCTGGTACACCCCCTGCACACGCCTATGCTGAATGTACTTCATCAATGACTGTATGGCATGTCTCGGGGTGTGTTGCCAGATTGTGGCAGGGTCAGGAGATGAGGGTTACAACATTGGAGCACAATTGAGAGACAGAGAGCGTTGTCACCCTTAAAGGTCCATTTTGCTGCAGTATCTCATGTTGCGCTCATCAGTGCACTGCGGTGTCATTCATTGTGAAAGGATGGCATTTGGTTTATTTTGTTCATTCATTGTGAGTGGCACCTGTCACTGAAAGTGCATATTGGCTTCCATTTAATTGACTCTTGGTTTGTTATCAAATACAGGGAAATCCAGATCTGGATAGAGACGATGGCGAAGAGCTGGAGGACAGTATGGATGCCTTTGATGACAGCAGCTCGAGTCCTTCAGGAACACTAAGGAATTATCCTCTAACCTGCAAGGTCATCTACTCATACCAGGTTGGTGCTGGACTGTCATAGAGGTCAGGGGCCCTGCATAGCTTACAACTGGGAAATGGACCGATACTCGGGTTCTGTTTTATAAAGTTTGATCAAACAACTACCATACAAATCACAACACATTGCACAATATTATTCTCAACTTGCTACAATTTTCAGCCGTTTATTTACAGGTTCCCGCCGTGTAGTCAAATGACGGACAGGTGGGACTGCTCTAGTTCTGCCAGGATGTCATAAAACGTCCTCTCACCCTTACTATGCATGGTGATGAGTGATGCTCTGTGTCCCTATGACACAGCGCATCACTGATCGGGGAGAGAGAGCCGGTAACCGGCTAGTGCAAAAGGGGACATCTGCACTGATAATCAGGGCACTGATCATCAGTGCTACAAACAAATAAAAACAATATATCAACAAAAATATAACAAATATCAAACATAATAAAATATCTGGCGCACAAGCCGGTGCTGTATCATAAAGATCACCCCACAACTAAAACCAGGGGTAGTGCTTAGTCCATAGAGGTCTATATCCAGACCATCAGAGTTTATCAGGTAGTGAGTAGGTGGCTGCTGTCTTCACAGTAAGTCAGCTCTGTATGGAAGCAAGTGGGGGAGAGAAAAAAAATCACCTGGAGCTCCCGATGATGTCATTTCCGCCCTTACTCCACGCTGATCGCTTCCAGGATGCTCTGATGTTCACTGCTGGATTACCATCTTCCCTGCAGACGGCGTGACACCTGCTGAACGGTCCGGGACAGCTCTCCGTCTCCCCCAACACATTGCTGAGCTGATTATCTACTTACATCCTGTAAGTGTTTTTATTTTGTGTGCAGTAAATGTTACTAAACCCCTGCACTTAGGTGGCCCTTCTTTTTCTCTCCCCCACTTGATCATCAGTGCTGCCTATTAGTGTTGCCAATCTGTGCCGCATATTAGTGCTGCCTCATCAGTGCCGCCTATCAGTGCCGCCTATCAGTGCTGACTGTTAATGCCCATCAGTTCAGCATCATCAGCGCACATCAGTAAAGGAGAAAAATGACCTGCTTGCAAAATTTTATAACAGAATCTAAAAAAAAAGTTTTTTTTTTTTCCACAATTTTTGTTCTTTTTTCATTTGTTTAGCAAAAAATAAAAAACCCAGTGGTGATTAAATACCACCAAAAGAAAGCTCTATTTGTGTGAGAAAAAAAAATGATAAAAATTTTATATGGGTACAGTGTTGCGTGACCGCGCAATTGTTATTCAAATTGTGACAGCACTTAAAGCTGAAGATTGGCCTGGGCAGGAAGGGGGTAAAAGTGGCCAGTAGGCAAGTGGTTAAAGTTTGAAATACAAAGTTGCGTTATGAAGGTGTAGATAAATAGACAAATTTATAAAATGATGCAAAATTGGGGAAAGAATTGACAAATAAAAAAGGCACCTTAAGAAAGGTTCCTCTTCCAATGTCACCACCCTGCCATTCCACCTCATCCAATGAGAAAATGCATTGCATTTATTGAGAAAATGCAAAGTGTTCTCTGAATGGTACCCTTGCCGAGTGGGTTGCCTCCCATATTCACTAAGCAGCAGGGCAACTACTCAGGAGGGCAGAAGCCAGGGCCAATCACTGTTTCAGTGGTGCTCAATACAGTGATTTCCAACTTGCAGAGGTATGGTACATACTTTATTACATTGGTCCAAGCTGTACCAATATAACTCTGCAAAGAATAAAGCATACCTATACTTCGGCTATACTTACCAGAAGCCCAGACATCACCTTTGAAAGGCAGCTGAAGACTTTTGTTGTGTGTCCTCACCAAATCCAAAAAAGCAACAACGGCAGCTCTATTTGGAACTCAAAATAAGGGAAAGGAGCACACGGACAGGGCGATATGCCAAACACTACAAAGGGGCTCCCCAGCCAGCAAGACTAGCTGAGTAGAACACTTTGCAGCTCCCTTTAATCAAAGCGTCCAATAAGAAAAACCACAATACTTTTTCCTTTAACCATTTCAGCCCCGCAAGGATCACAGGCGATTGTGGGTCGCCGACGGACATCGCCCCCTAGAGTCGTGCTCGCTAGCACCAACTATAAGCGGCGATTCTCGGGACAGAGCTACATTGTCGCCGCTTATAGTCATTGCGCGGTCAGGAAGTGGTTAATGGGGCTTAAATGGCTTAGTTCACCTTTTCTAAATTCCAGCTCTCATATGTACCAATGTAGCATTAATGTACTACTTTTGCAAAAATAAAACCGCTTTCCATTTATTCTACACATGCTTACCTCACTCTCTTCATGCCTGTTTATAAACACTGCTCCATGCCTTCTGCCTTACTTCCTGGTCAGACTTTAGGTCATGACACAGCAAGTAGTTGACCAGCTGAGGATAGATAATGCAGGGTGTGTGCTAATAAGATCAGCTGGTCAACTCCTTCCTGTGTCACGACCTAAAGTCTGTCCAGGAAGTTAGGCAGAAGTAATGGAGCAGTGTTTTTAAACAGCAACGAAGAGTGAGGTAAGCATGTGTAGAATAAATGGAAAACCGTTTTATTTATGCAAAAGAAGTGGTTGTATTATCCTGACTGGATGTCATATGACGTCCAGCAGGATAAGCCGCAATCTCGCGCCCGCAGTACGGCTGTTGGTGGTGTGGTGTGTCAGTTTGACACACCACATCTCTGATCTAGGTAAAGAGCCTATGAATAAATAGGCTATTTAGCATGTGATGAGCTGTGTCCAATCACAGCTCATCACATGGTAACCAGGAAGTGTCTTTATTGGGTTTTCCTCTATTTGCGCTGACAGGTGCGAGTAGAGGAGAGCCGATCTGATGCTCTCCTGACGGGGGGGTCTGCTCTGATAATCAGCGCATTGCTTATCCGTGCAGACCCATTGAGGATTCCCACTGGAGACCACCAGGAATGCCCACTAGAGCCCACCAGGGATACCAATCAGTGCCATTAGGGATGGCACTCTGTGCCCGTCAGTGTTGCCTATCAGTGCCTCCTATGAGTGCCCAGTAGTGCCACCTATAAGTGCTGCATATCAGTGTTGCATATAAGTGCCTCATCAGTGCCAATCCGTATTGCCTCATCAGTGATGGAGAAAATATACTTATTTACAAAGTTTTGTAACAGAAACGAAGAAAAACTTTTTTTTTTTTTCAAAATGTCTTTTTTTATTTGTAGCGAAAAAAATAAAAACCCCAGTGGTGATCAAATACCACCAAAAGAAAGCTCTATTTGTGGGGAAAAAATGATAAAAATGTTGTTTGGGTACAGTGTTTAAAATGCGACGGCGCTGAAAATTGGACTGGGCAGGAAGGGGGTCAAAGTGTCCTGTATTAAAGTGGTTAATGCTATATTGGTACACAGGGGAGCTGTAATTTAGAAAAAAAAAAGTGAACTTGGCCTTTAATTATTGAAGGGTATTACTGAAAAACTTCAGTTACCAACTTTAAGCTCCTTTATTGGCTCATTTATAAAAAAAAAACAAGGTTATCACTATCAATTACCTATTCTAACTACTCTAGAAGGAATATGCCTTTACTTACCTATTCTCAGGGTGTTCCAGTCCGGTCACGTGAACTCCACAGCTGCCGACTTCAGTGGCGAGGAGAGAGCGCCGACAACGTCACCCATATGCGTACTATGGGCCATCTGTGGTCAGCTGTCCCTCCTCTCCTTTGAAGCCACATTTGTGAGCCTATTGCTTGACCAGAGTACCCTGAGAATATGTAAGTATATAAATCTTATTTCTACAGGGTAGTTAGAATAGAAGAGGGGTGGGGGCAGATTTAGGGGTAGATTGTTATAGCCTGGAATTCCACTTTAAGGCGGGCTATCCTCCCAGTTTTTTTTTTTTTTTTCTTGTTCATCAGGATATGGAAATCCTACAGGAAGACCTCAATAAATTGGAGTAGTGGCCAAACGCATGGCAAATGAGGTTTAATGTAGGAAAATGTAAAGTAATGCACTTGGAGGCTAAAAAATATGAATGTAAGTTACACCCTAGGGGGTGAACCTCTGGGTGAATCAAGGATGGAAAAGGATCTGGAGGTCCTGCTTGATGATAGACTCAGCAATAGCATGCAAGGCCAGCAGAGTATTAGCATTCATTAAATAAGGGACATTTGCTCCAGAGATAAAACTATAATGGCTAGAGGAGCTCAGTTATGAGGAAAGACTACAAGCATTAAACTTATTCTCCCTGGAGAAGAGACGCTAAAGAGGGGAAATGATAGTGATGTACAAATATCTTAATAGTGATTCCAGCATTGGGAAGAAACTATTCAGTCTCAGGCCACTCATGAAGATATATGGCCACTCAATGAAGTTGGTGAGTAAAAAGTTCAACCTAAAACTGCGTAACGGGTTTTTTTTTACTGTTAGAGCGGTAAGGATGTGGAACTCCCTTCCACAATCGGTGGTTGCAGCAGGTAATATTGCGAATTTTAAAAAAAATCTTCGATTGGATATCTTCTTGAACACAATATTCAGGGATATGGGAAATGGTAGGGACATAATACTTACACACACACACCCACACAGGTTGAACTGGATGGACTGATGTTTTTGCATTTAAAAAAAAAAAAAAAAAACATTTTGTAGTCATACTGCTGCTTTTTGCAAATGAACCCCATAGCATCCCGTTACTGAGATGCACACTTATCTCCACACTCCCTGCAGTCTCTCATTACCCCTTCCTCCGCAGTTCCCAGATGATTGGTTGCCATTGAGGAGACCAGGTAGCCTTTTCTATCCTACTGCAAGCTCTATATGATTCCATAAATGCACCACAGCTCTGGGCTGACAAAGAATGTTGTGGAAAATGAACTGACATTGCTTATGACCTGGACACTCGTGAGGATAACACTTGCTGCACTTTGAATGTGTCTTGCTCAGAATTGCTTTTGAATTTGTGTAATAAAAAAAATAATAAACCATGGGATGAAAAAGTCAGTTTTGATAACATTTATCACACAAAAGAGTAGAAGCAAAGTAAACAGGATATAGATTTTATGTGATGGGTTACCTCCCATTTCTCTTTGACCGGGCCATGTAGATAAGGCAATAAACCTCTTGTGTCGGTTCTGTATAAATGCCATTCTTCTAATCGCTCACCTCTTCTTCCAGGCGTCACAGCCCGATGAGCTCACCATAGAGGAGCATGAGATGCTAGAAGTTATAGAAGACGGAGACATGGAAGATTGGGTCAAGGTATTTCCATTCTTATTTCAATTTATGGGCTGGTAAAGAATTGGTTTCTGGGTTCCCAGAGCCAAGAGGCTCAGTTTTTCCTGGATTTTACAATCTACATAGATAAAACTCCCAGATAAGTTTAAGGACCGAGCCTCTTTTTGAGATTTGGTTTTTACAAGTTAAAATTATTTTTTTTTTGCTAGAAAATTACTTAAAACCCCCCTAACATTATATTTTTTTTCTAACGCCTTAGAGACTAAAATGGCAGTCATTGCAATGCTTTGTGTCTCCATATTTGCACAGTGGTCTTACAAGCGCCTTTTTTTTTTTTTTTTATAAAAAGTCACTTTTTTTAATTAAAAAATAAGACATCAGTAAAGTTAGCCCATATTTTTTCCATATTGTGAAAGATAATGTTACGCCGAGTAAATTGATACCAAACATGTCATGCTTCAAAATTGCGCCCACTCGTGCAATGGTGACAAACTTTGGCACTTGAAAATCCCCATCAGCGACGTTTAAAAATTTCTACAGGTTACGAGTTTTGAGTTACAGAGGAGGTCTAGTGCAGGAATTATTGCTTTCACTCTAACGATCGCGGTGATACCTCACATGTGTGGTTTGAACACTGTTTTTATATGCAGGCGCGCCTTACGTACGCATTCGCTTCAGGACGGGGCGCTTTTAATCTTTTCTTTTAAAAAAAATTGATCACTTTTATTCCTATTACAAGAAATGTAAGCATTCCTTGTAATAGAAAAAAACATTCCAGGACCTCTTAAATATGAGATTTGGGGTAAAAAGACCTCAAATCTCATATTTACACTTAAATGCAATTAAAAAAAATGTAATTTGAAAAAAAAAGAATCATTTTTTTTCTAAGAGCTATGGGCGGAAGTGATGTTTGACTTTGCTTCCTCCCTTCAATGCTATGGAGCCGAGTGGGCACCATCTTCCGCTCACTCGGCTCACAGGCATTGGGGAGAGCGGACCCAATCGTCTGTGCTGTTACCGTCGGGTCCGGTAAGTGGCGGAGATGACGGAAAAGTGGCGGGAGGGGGGGCACTTCTACCTCCCCCCAATAAAAGTGATCTTGCGGTGAATCCACCGCAGAGCCACTTTTATCTGAAAGCCGGCCACCATTTTTAAAAATACCGGGGTTATGGTAGCTATCTGCTCAACGGCAAAGTACCACCGCCTAATGACAGCGGGTGGTTCAGAAGTGGTTAAAAAAATACAAAAATAAGTTATTTTCAGCTAAATCCGGTGAGATTTAGGAATGACTGTTATACAGCTGAAAAGAAAGGTCCCTGCCTTTTGTGTAATGCTTGTGAATTGAGCCTCGTGTGTTCTACTGTCTAACGATGCAAGTATCTAGTCTAGTTCTTGTATCTCTTGAGTTAAAGAGAACCAGTCAGAGAAAAGCAGTTAAAAGAACTCAAATCTGTCAAGTCCTCAGGTATGGCTCACAAGACAACTAACTGTATAATCAGAAGAGCTCCTTTACTAGGGGTATTTCCTCGAGAAGACTAATATGTCAATCAACAGAACACTCGGTATGGACTCCTGAACTGTCTAAACTCAAGAAAATTGACGAAAAGAGACTGACCAAGAGAAATTGAGTTCTCTATGTTCTTGATCTGATCTATGAACGTAGCAATCTGTCATCTTGTGTGCTCCGAGTTAAGTGTTCGTAATGTGTTTTCCGTCCCTGGAAAGAAAAGTCGACATATTGTCAGTAAGGATTTAGAGTGGCCTAAATCGACTTTTATTGAATAAAAACATAAAAAAATTGGTGAAGACTTGGTGGGCGACAGTAATCCGCCACCATGAAACGGCAACTCGTCTATCGATGGTATTGGGGCCATAAAAATTTTTACCACCGGCCGAAAGTCTATTTTCACCGAGACGCCACCTAAGTGGCGTTCTAGTGA
>BLSH010076911.1:240212-252783 GCA_018402905.1 Glandirana rugosa | reverse complement strand
GTAAAAGGAATTAACTAAACCACTGACTTCTGGAACCAGTCTAAGGAATATTTTTCCCTAACTGACTTGAGTAATACACAGTATTGTCTGCAAAGATCCCGAGGAACGCACAATAATAGCCAAAGGGGCGCAGGTTGGGTACCAGTGGTTTATTGTGTTTTCTTCTTTCTCTTTCCAGGTGCGAGCGGCCCCACCCCCGCCCACACAGGCTCACCGGCGGCAGCCAGAAAAGACGGAAGATGTAGAAATTACGTTGGTTTAACAACGGCGTCTGGAAAACTGCTGCAATCGCGGGCCAAATGCGTCATTTGGTCCGGATTTTTTTAGGCACCTTCTGCATGTCGAGATCCTGAGAGATGGGACTGAGAACACAAGATGGACATTTTTGTGCCTTTTTTTTTTTTGTTTTTGTTTTTATGTTCTGATTCAAGTGGAATCTGAGCTCCCTGAATGGACACTAATGGGGTTGTAAGTGCAATCGCAGGCGCGGTCATAGCAGCGATGGGGTAGTGCAGCTCTGGCAGACAAAGAAAAAAAGATTTCTCTTTTTTTTTTCTTTCTCAAGTTTTAATTTTCCTTATATTTGCCCCTGTTTTGGGACATATCTCCTCTTGTAATTCATATACCGGTTCTGCCTTTATAATGCTAAATAATGGATCAGTGAACCTAAAATAATTATTGCCTTACGCTATGGAGAAGCTAATAACGCTCAACGTTTGCAGATTTGTGTTGTGATTGCCATTATATTTGTTTTTTTTCCAGTGCAGTTATTAATCAGATAAGTCCACTGTGTGCAGGAAAGGTCTCAGGGTCTTCCTTTAAAGCTGAACTCCGGGCCAAACAACTATTGTCCAAATACAAGCATCATGTGTATTCTTCCTTAAATCATTGTGTGCTTTGTATATTTCTTCTAGATCTGTGCAGTAAATCCAGTGTGTGCAGGAGCCTCCTGTAATAAAGACTGCTACTGCTGCTCTCTCTCATTGTGCAGGGGGACTGGTCTTGTCTCCGCCCCCTCCTGTAGTTTTCTGCAGGCAGCTAGTAGTGGGTGGGGCCTGCTGGGTCCCTCCCACAGCTCTGCTCTCTGCACAGGCTTTGCACTGCCCAGCGCTGATGTCACTGCAACATTTATAATGTAACATCTGGGTTTGCAAAGGAGGTTGGTGCATACAAAGTGGATTTCTAGCTTTAAAATTTTTTTTTAATTTCGATGAACGTTTCTGTGCCTGGAGTTCAGTTTTAAGATTACTGGTAGGAAGTGAGCTGTGTATAGGCAGATCATTTTTTTTTTTTTTTAACAGTAGAAAACTTCATTAACCCCTTGGCGCCGGTCACACGCAAATATGTGGCCTCTTGGCACTGAGGGGCCGCATACTTGCATGAATTGCTGTGCCAAAAGCTTGCGCGGTGCGCGCTTCTGACAGTTACCAGCACCTAACGGAAGTATCGCGATCTGGAGTTTTCAGATCACATGACAGCCAGTCAGAGCAGGCACATGCTCTTAAGCCCCGCCCCACGTCCAGGGGTCATAAACCTCTTAAAGGGTCGGGAGGCACTGGCGTGAACAAAGTACCATAAAATACCAAAAGTGGTGCCACAGTTCAAGTATCATTGATAAGCACAATACAGATATAGAAGTGCAGAATCTGTATAAAAATATAGTTCAGAGACCTAAAATTAGGAACAATGAAGTGCCGGTTATAGTGAGCTCAGTTATTTTTATCTTAGTTATTTTCAGTTATAGTGAGCTCAGTTATTTTTATCTTTGTTATTTTCAGTTATAGTGAGCTTAGCTATTTTCAGTTATAGTGAGCTTGGTTATTGTTATCTCGGTTATTTTCAGTTATAGTGAGCTCCTATTCACATATATTTAGTAAATCGTATTAAAAAACAGGTGTTCTGTAGTTTCACTGACCTGTAAACTGCAAAGAAGTGTGTATAAAAGTACTGTTAGTATTCTGTACAAAAGTTGTTTTTTTTTTGTACAGTGCTGTGGATATCTGATGCCTCCCTGTATCAGGATACCCTGTTATCGGCTATTTAAGGCTGTGTGATGCCCCGGCAGGACTTCAGTTGTAGCCAATCACAGCTTTCTCAGACATATAATAAGTTCTGAAACATATCACAATGTCCTTATGAATGTTGGCTTCTGTTTTTATTGAATCAAGATGCCATTTAGGTTAACTGATCCATTGAGCATTACAAACCGGCTGATGTGAAGTCTGAATTTTAACATTCGGACGGGACATGAAAGTGTTTGAAGGAATCTCTGTATGTGATGTCATAGGAAAGAAGGTCAAATGAACGGAAACCTGCACTGGGAGGACTATGTATAATGCCATTGCAGACCTCTCCTTCTGAATATAAGTGCCTGGTCGTTCTTGTATATTCAGCATTGTCATTAATCCAGAAGTAGTATGCAAATAAGCCCTGGCTTTGTTTCAGATCAGTGACTCAGAAAGTTGTGTTATCTAGAGTGGGGGTCTCCAAACTTTAAAAAAAAAGGGCCAGTTTACTGTCCTTCAGACTTTAGGGGGTCTGGACTGTGGCCAGTGGGAGTAAAAAATGCCCCAGTGTCATTGGGAGGAATAGTGCCCCATTGTTGGTATCAGTGGGAGGAATAGCACCCCATCATTGGTGTCAGTGGGAGGAATAGTGCCCCATCACTGGTGTCCGTGTGAGGAATGATGACCCATCATTTGTGTCAGTGGGAGGAATAGTGCTCCATCACTGGTGTCCGTGTGAGGAATGATGACCCATCATTGGTGTCAGTGGGAGGAATAGTGCCCCATCACTGGTGTCCGTGTGAGGAATGATGACCCATTATTGGTGTCAGTGGGAGGAATAGTGCTCCATCACTGGTGTCCGTGTGAGGAATGATGACCCATCATTGGTGTCAGTGGGAGGAATAGTGCCCCATCACTGGTGTCCGTGTGAGGAATGATGACCCATCATTGGTGTCAGTGGGAGGAATAGTGCTCCATCATTGGTATCAGTGAGAGGAATGGTGACCCATCACTAGCGTCAGGGGAGGAATAGTGTCCCATTGTTGGTGTCAGTGGGAGGAATAGTGTCCCATTGTTGGTGTCAGTGGGAGGAATAGTGTCCCATTGTTGGTGTCAGTGGGAGGAATAGTGACCCATCACTGGTATCAGTGAGAGGAATGGTGACCCATCACTGGTGTCCGTGTGAGAAATGATGACCCATCATTGGTGTCAGTGGGAGGAATAGTGCCCCATCACTGGTATCAGTGAGAGGAATGGGGACCCATTGTTGGTGTCAGTTGTGGGTGGAATAGTGCCCCAGAGGCTGGATAAAGGAAAGCAAAGGGCCACATCTGGCCCTTGGGCTGCAGTTTGGAAACCACTGTTCTAGAGGATCGATATGACAGCTGGGTAACTAGCATTTTCAGAAGGAGATCAGTAAAGGCAACATTTGTATTTTTCATGGCACAGGTTTCTTTAAATTAAACGTGAATGTTAGGAGTCAGCTCATCCAGTCTAGGAGCCATTAGGCACTTTTTTATGAGCCAGAAAAAAAGCACAAAAATTTTGGATCAAGGACGGCCTGACTCCAGGGGTACGTCCCTCATCACCGACCGATTACGACCATTCAGCTTTCCTGTTTTTAATGTATTTTTATTGGCAAAAATAAGTCCTTCCTTCATACACTTTCATCCACAAGACCTCTTTATATATTTCTGTGTGCCTGTGGTTGTATCTCCTCGTTGAGCCCCATAATGCATTGCTTCAGTAACTGTCATGTGTGGTCACACCCGCTGACAGGTAAAGTATATGTAAACCTAAAATGTATTTTTCAGTAGTTTGAGCTTTATTCCTCACAGTATGCAGGTTTCTTAAACTCTTCTGTTACCCGGAGGTCCCACCAGTAATGACACATTCTGTTTCAGGCTGACAATGCTAAGCTCCTACCTCTCAGTTAGCAGAAGTGTTGTCAGCCTGTTGTGCATGCTCCTTCAGTTGACCGTTGAGCTGGATATTTCGAATAAGCAGCCCAACAACCAACTGAAGGCGTGCACACAGCAGACTGACAATGCGGTTGCTAATCGAACAGCCGTGGTTTAAGCTAGCCCTATAAAGTGAAGATGGGTACAGACAGGTCAAAGTTTGTCCAGTTCAGCAGGGATCAGACGACTTTCAGTCTGTGTGCGACCATCCCTGTTCAGCAGAAGTCTACAGTTAGATTGACTTATGTCTAACAACCGCAATGGGGGGGATCCTCCATCCACCTTGCTTGTGCTCGATGGGACATTGCTTTCTGACAGCAGCACCCACGGCCTTCCGAATACACTGATCATTGGCTGCAGCCAAAAGTCAAGGTAAATTTTCCAACATCTCCCTTCGATCAAAGTCAATTGGAGAGGACGACACACTGATCGAAAATCAGCCAGTCCCTGCCGAACCAGGTGAATATTTATGGCCAGCTTAAAGGATAAGTTCACATTTCATAACATGTTACATGTTACACTCATAATCAGGGCTTAACATGTTATGAATGCACTGACCCTTGCGCCAGACCACCCCGATACCCTCTGTGGCAGCAGACCAGGGATCTTCTCCCTGTGTCTGATGCCACAATCCAAAAAAAGAGGCGGCCGTGCGGGCCACCGCCCACCCGGCCACGTCACTCATTCACAGTCCTCTGTGAATGGAAAACGACAAAGTCCGACAACCTTTACAGGTATCAGCTTGTAGTCTTCAATGAAGTACCATGGTGCTGTGAGCACCGTGGTACTTCATTGAGTCTTCCTGTCAGAATATATGGGCTTCCTCGCACAAGACAGATCTGCAGGAGACCTGCATGGCATCAGCGATCTGCTGATCGCTGGTGCAATGTTTTACAGGCTTCCAAAACAAGAAATAAATGCACATATTTTTACCTGCAAAAAAATGTGCATTTATTATTTATTTATTTATTTTTTTCAAAAGGTGAATTTATCCTTTAACCACTTCAGCCCCGTAAGGATTTCCCACTTTAGGACCAGAGCACTTTTTGCGATTCGGCACTGCGTCGCTTTAACTGACAATTGCGCGGTGGTGCGACATTGCACCCAAACAAAATTTGGGTCCTTTTTTCCCACAAATAGAGCTTTGTTTTGGTGGTATTTGATCACTTCTGCGTCATTTCTGATCGCCGCTATAAACACAAAAATAGCGACAATTTTGCAAAAAAAAAAACAATATTTCTTACTTTTTGCTAAAATACAAATCAAAAAAAAATATATAAAAAAACAAATTTATTCATCGGTTTTGGCTGGTTTATATTCTTCCTCATATTTTTGGTTAAAAAAAATTTGCAATCCGCATTTGATGGGTTTGCGCAAAGGTTGCCGCGTTTACAGACCATGAGAATTATTTTCTGGGGTTTTTAAATTTTTTTTTTTTTTTTTTTTTTACTGGTAATGGCAGCGATCTGCATTTTTTATTGGGGCGGACATGTTGGACATTTTTTGGGATCAATGAAATTTATACAGCGATCAGAAATTTTAATATCCACTGATTATTGAATAAATGTCATTGGCAGTTAACTGTGTTCTCTAGGCATGTTCTAACTGTGAGGGTGCTGGGCTTTCAGGGGCATAAGAGTGACAGGGATCGGTAGATCTCTTACATGCCGCCTGACAGATCGGGGAACCACCGTGTTTACATCGGCGGTTCCCAGTTCTTTCTCTCTGCGAGGTCATCGCGGCTCGCCAGCGGACATCGGTTCCACCCGAGCTGCAGGCACACTCCTGCAGAGTGCGGTGGACATGAGAGCGAACCGGTTAAAGGAGAAGTATAGCCAAAGCTTCTTTGGCTGTACTTCTCTTGTGGATCACAGGAGTGCAATTCGTTCTGCACTCCTGTGACCCACTTTCAGCAGAGAGCGAGCTGAAGTCCGCTCTCTGCTGACGTCACAGAAGTCGGTCCAGGTCATCCCAACCATGGAGTCTGAATCCGCCAGGTGCCTGGACTGACACCCTGCTCAGCCTCTCAGCGAGCCACTGAGAGACTAAGCCGGCTGCTACTCCCCGCCCCCTCCACAGCTCAGTGCTCCAGCGAGCTAGGTGGAAGCAGAGCGGAGAGCTGTGACTGACAGTCAGCAACTCTCTGCTCGGGGAGCTGTAAGAACCCAGCCATTGGCGGTGTTCGATCACTCGGTTCTCAGTGCAGAGACGCTGTGGAACAGATGCTGCATCCACCTAGGTAAGTATGAAACTGAAAAAAAAATCCTTTACTTCTCTCTTACATGCTGTCAGTCGGGAACAGGAAGTGCTGTTTCTGGCAGGATCTCCAGGTAAAAAACTTTGCAAACAGACTCACAAAACTGAATTGCTTAAGGAAACTGTATACAGTGAGGCATGACTTTAATCACACTGAAAAATAGGTTTTGGATTTACAAACGCTTTAAGAGACAAGCCATGCAAGAGAAGCGAAAAGAGGAATACAGTTATACAGTTTATATACCAAAAAGTAAAAAAAAAAAAAACTGTCTTCCATTAAGAACCCAAAGGCAGGAGCCCAACGGAAAATGAGGATTATTTTAAAGACAAATGGAGAAATGTGACAAGGGACAGATATAAGGAAGCCTTTTATATTGGTCATACCTGTAGCCACACTTCGAGGGCTTGTTCACACCAGAGGCATTTTCATGCTCTTTTAGCATATCCAGTGCAGGCAAAATAAGGCAGATACAGTTCTTGAGAAAATAAATGAAAAGAAAAATAAATAGAATGTGAAAACATTACATTAAGAAAATTCCTCATGGCCAGTAGGACTCATTGCCACCAGCTCTTTGCTTTGCAGTATATTGGAAACGAGACCTGCGTGCTGCAGGGTTGTGTTGAAATGGGAGCTTCAAAAAGCACATCCACATTTCCTGAGACATACATGGGGCTACCGGTGCTAATTGCCTGATTAGTACACTGAGCAATGGGTTTTATAAAGGTTTGAGTCCTGATCTGGAACAAGTATGGTTATTTGTCTGATGTCCATGCTTGTTCCAGGCATGAGAGACAAAGTATCAAAGCAAGAGGGTGAGCATGGGAGCAAGGAAACCTACATTTGCAGGATAAGAGGTAGTAATGGCAGCCTCCATATCTTTCTCAGGATAGATCTAGTGTGAACAAGCCCTCAGACAATCGCTGCTGTAATTTCGCCTTCAGATTGCACCAGATGGGGAGCTGCAGAGAGGCGCCTTCCGTATTTTGTACGGGGGGGATATAGACGGTCCTCATAGAATACTTCTATCATGCGTGTTAGTACAGTATATTACTGTGGTCATAGGAATGTGTTAAAAAAATAATCTTGCCCCCCCCACCTCAGTTATCTGTATATTGAAAAAAAAAAGCTAACCATTGAACCCCTACTTCTGCCAAATGGGAATGCCCGGGCATTGCAGAGCAGTGCGCCAGCAACCATCGTTTGCCGAGGAACGGGTCACTTAAAGGGAATTCAGGGGCTGGCTCCTCTCTTTACTTTCCTGGCAAACAAAGGGTTAGGAAAACAAAAAAAAAATGATATATAATTATATATAAATATGCTGTAAAGAACTATGGCTGAATCTAACATTACACCTCGATAATTAATCATTCAGAATCAGTGTAACTAAACATATTTGTATTTAAGCAGCTCATGTAGTTTAGGTGGCGATCTGGTGTCACAAGTGTCCGCCGCTTTTTTTTTTTTTCTTTTTCCTACTGAATACGCAGCCCAGGAAGTGGGCAACCGTAATAAAGGAATATTCATATCCGTAGTCATTTTGTGACGCAAGCAAGATTCAGCTTGTCAGTTCGCTCTTACGAGACCCTCGTTTTGTGACTGAAGCAATACTGAATTGACAGGCGGTGGAGACGTTGCTTTGTGGCACAAAATGGCTACTCAGTTGCATCAACTGCGACACTTTAAAGGGGGGTTTGTATTCTCGTTCACTTTTGAATGGAAGCACTGCAAGCTTCTTTAGCGAATGTAAAGATCACCATGCAACACCATAAATACTTATCGGAATATCACCCTGCTTGTTTACTTTTGTCAGGGCAATATCAGGATTACATGTTAGGTATTATAATATTTTCCAACCATAGATGTTAAAACCTAAAAGATAAAAATTCATGATGGATATTTGTGGACCTGTCAAATACATGCCCTATCGGCAGCCATTTTCTCTCCTTTGGCAGCATTCACTAAACTGCAACCTATTAATCTAGACAAGCCTTTCTCAACCTGGTCACCCCAGTGGAACCTTTGAACTCCTTTCCAGATCTTGGGGAACCCCTGCAAAAATTAGTCAGTGCTTAGAATGCCCATTACATTGGTGGTCAATGGAAATAGTTTCCCTCACATTGGTGGTCAGAATGCCACCTTTACACAACAAAAAAAGATCATTGGTGTCATGCAATTGGCTCTGCCAAGGGGTGTTGAACCCAAATCTGTGTAGGCACCATCACAATAGAGGTCAGTCAGCCAGAGTTCACGGGTACCTCTACCTCCGGAGGTTACCCCGGGCTTCCACTGAACCCTGGTTAAGAATGGTTGATCTAGACCAGGGTTCTCCAAACTATTCAAAGGGCCAACTTACTGTCTTTTAGGCTTTAGGGGGCGGATTATTGCCAGCGGGGATAGAAAATGTCCCTGGTTCAGCATCAGTGAGAATAAACATGGCTTCAGGGTTGGTGGTCGGTAGGAGGTGGAATAGTGCCCCATCATTGGTATCAGTGGGAGGAATGGTGCCCCATCATTGGTATCGGTGGGAGGAACGGTGCCTCATCATTGGTATCAGTGGGAGAAATGGTGCCCCATTATTGGTATCAGTGGGAGAAATGGTGCCCTATCATTGGTATCAGTGGGAGGAATGGTGCTCCATCATTGGTATCAGTGGGAGTAATAGTGCCCCATTCTTGCTATCAATGTAAAAAGCAGTGCCCCATTGTTGGTGTCAGTGGGAGGAATAGTGCCTCATATCATTGGAAGGAATAGTGCCCTAAGGGCCGGGTAAAGGCTAGGAAAAGGCCACATCCGGCCCTCGGGCTGCAGTTTGGAGATTCCTGATCTAGACGTTGTGATGTATTTGGTCACTTGGGTCTAAAGCCAGCTGTAGATGGATTGAATCTCAGCCAGTTCAGCAGGTACCAGCCGAGATTCAATTCATCTATGAGCAGGCTTATTGTACCCTAGTCGATCCACTAGCAGTAATCGCTGTACTTTCCTAGCAGGGACAGGTTTAATGGTTTCTATTGATCCAGCCGATGCTGCCCGATATTCGGCCCATGTGTACAGCTCTTTAAACACTATAATGTGCCATTTCCTTATTGATCCCCAGGTGCTCAGATTACAAATGGAAGGAGACATTAAAGTGTATGCAAACCTTAACTCTATTTTTTTATATGTTTAGCATCATACCTTACTCTATATTATCTTCAGTAAATCTTTTTTCAAAAAAAAAAACGCCCGACATTTGGCTCCTGTGGCCAGCTTCTGTCGGACGAGCATGCTGGAAAACCAGAAGCCAACTTACTCCTGGTCAGTGCTCTCCTCCATTGGCAGAGAGCGCTGATCGGGGTGTTCTGGCGGAGGGGCCATCATCCTGCCAGAACACAATAGCTCAGTGGGGGAGATCGCTGCACTAACTTTGCATAGTTGGTACAGTGGCTCCGACCGGAGCTGACAGGTTTTTTTTTGGGGTTTCTGGGTTGAACAAAAAACATTCATAGTGTGTACCAGGCTTTAGCCACTTGCAATTAGCAGCAGCATTGTCAGCCTGCCATGCGCACTCCTTCCGTTATCCCCTGAGCTACGTAACTAATAGGCAGCCTAAAGTGATGTACACAAGGGCAGTATGTTGGGAGACATTTGCCGGTTCAACCAAAAATGTCCGACATTCGGCCCGTGTGCATGATGGGCTGTCCGACAGAAGCCAAATGTTTGGCTGGCTTCTGTCGGATGTGCATGCTGGAAAGCCAGCAGCCAACCGACCCCCAATCAGTGCTGATCGGAGAGAGTGCTCAGCGGGGGAGATCACCGCACTAACCTTGCATGGTTAGTACAGTGGCTCCCAACTAGAGCTGTCAGGTTGTTTTCCGTGCAACCCAGCGGTAGTGTGAACTTGACTTAACACCCTCCTGAAGGAGCAGGCATGGCAGGCTGACAAGACTGCTTGCTAATTGTCAGGCGGTGACTTAGCGTTATCAGCTTGCAACAGGAAGTGCGGTTACTGGCAGGATCTCCAAGTAAGAAAGATTTTGGGGTTGCATACACTTTAATGACATGATGGTTGAAGTTACATCAGTCTACAGACATTGTTTCAGCACACTGATAAAGCCGTAGAAGAAAGTCCAGTAATATGGCTGCCTCCACCTTGTGTACTTGACAGGCCCACTTTAAAGCGTATCCATCATGCTTGGGTTACCCTTTTCAGTTTGATAAAAGTTATCTGATTTTCTTTTCGCTTACAATGTACATTTAGGGACATCTCTGCTACACCGCTGCTCCCTGCTTCAATCTGTGTAGGACGTCTGGGAGAGGTGGGGTGGCAGAACAGCTTAAAAGGGAACCTGCGGTGAAATGCAGACGTTGCCATTGCTGACCCTTCGTTTGTTCTCATACTCACCACAGGTCTTAGTACTTTGAGTCACAGGAATGTAGAAGAGGCTGGACTTATCTGCATGCTTGTTCCAGGTGAGCGACTGAAGTGTTGAAGTCAAAACAGGAGACCAGCATTTTCCAAGGGAGGCCAGCAATGGCTGGTTTACTGCAGGCTTTACTCAAAGGGATCGGTAGGAAAAAAGGCCATTTTTGCCAAAAAGGTATAAAAAAAATGCTTGGTAATTTTCATTAAATCAGTCAGAATGTGAAAAAAAATAATCACAGGTCCTCTTTCATCTAACTTCACCTATTAGATCTTTCTTAGGGGATATTGAAAGCTAAACAGACATAATTAACTTACCTGATATAAAATCTTAAAGCTGTAATAATTTAGGAAATTGTTTTTTTTTTTAATTGTCTAATATGTTATGCAATAACTGTCAAAGTTTCAAATTTCATAGTCTTTTTTTTATTTTTCTTCCTTTTATTTCCTGTATTCTCTATAAATAGTGGCATTTTATTTTCGTTTGCGTTATGGGTGTTAGTAGAGAGAATCGGATTACTGGACGTGTCTAGAGGTTGGCGCTGCTCGAGGAGTCGGTAGGATTCCCACGCGCAAAGAAAGCTAATTTATTTTGTTGAACGCTGTTCAAATGTTTGTGTACTAGTATCTTCTTTGAAGACTAATTTTAACCCTCTTTCTCTCCTTCCCTTTCCCTATTCAAAAATAAGGGGCCCCCCTCCATCTTATTTCGAAGTATCTTTTTATAATTATTTTGATTTTATAAGAAGTTCAAAAGAATTGGCCTCCATCTTTTAGAAGTAGACTGTGTAGTAAAGAAACTGTAGGTGACGAGTATGCCTGGGGGTCCTCCAGGCAAGATGCTCATTCTTTCCTCTTACAGAAGGCGGCTGTTTAGTGATATAGCGTTCCTCAGCTTATTGACTTACACAGGAAAGCTGAGGGCTCTGTAAAGCCTGGTACGCACAGTACGTTTTTTTTCATTCAGCCCAGTGAGCTGCAAAAAAAAAATCGGGGAGATCTGGGGGGAGGTTGCTGTACGAACGATGAGATTTTAGTACAGCAATCTCCCTGATGAGCTATTGTGTTCTGACAGGAGGACCCCCCACCCACCAGAACACCAGTCATTGGCTGAGAGCGCTGATCGGTTGCTGGTCGGCTGCTGGTTTTCCAGCAAGCTTGCCGGCTGTGAGAATTGGCTTCTGTCAAACAAGGACCTGTACACAGGGGAGGCCGAAATTTGGCCGGAATCTACTGTACTGGCTGATTTTGGCAAATATTCGGCCCGTGTGTACCGGGCTTTACTCTGGGTTCTTATTGGTGTTCAGCAGTGTGACACCAAGTAGTAGCGGAGCTCATGCTAAAGGTATTAGCTGTGTTAAATGGTACCTTGTGGCCAGTCCGTCTCAGCCCCACTGATGTCTGGTAGGGATCCAGCGCTCAGATGTAGCTTTTGACCTCCCTCTTAAAGTAGGTGCAGCAATAGAATCAATGTGCAACATTCACCTTCGTTACATGTCCTAGGAACGTGCGAGTCAGGAAAGATCACATGAGCCAATAGAAGCTTTACAAAACAGGCATGGGCAGGGCAGACCTAAAAATTGCTCCGGCTGTCTTTAATTGATCTTTTATCGGAACTGTACCTTTCTGTCGGCCTCGTTAAAAATCCAGACGGGACGGGTACGGACAAAACATTTCGAAGATAACCGAGTACACTAGAAAGGACTGAGCGTGCAAGGATCCTGTACATTGCTTCCACTTACAACGTGTAACTAAGATAACGACGTGGATGAAATTCTCCCTCCAGTTTTCGATGTAGACTCGCGACCTAGGGATGGTCTGTAGTCACCCCGACTCTGCCTGACCGGTGTTCCATGGTAAATTGTGTCGATTATGGAAATCGTACTCGAGGCGATGATGAACCACAGTGTGACGACTTGTGGTTATTCTTGGGTCTCATTTCGGGCCA
>BLSH010076911.1:230202-240202 GCA_018402905.1 Glandirana rugosa | reverse complement strand
CTGTTGGGGCGCTTTGAGGACTGGAGTTGAGAAACCCTGCACTATATTACCAAAAGTATTGTGACGCCTGCCTTTACACGCAGATGAACTTTAATGGCATTCCAGTCTTAGTCCATAGGGTTCAATATTGAGTTGGCCCACCCTTTGTAGCTATAACAGCTTAAACTCTTCTGGGAAGGCTGTTCACAAGGTTTAGGAGTGTCTATGGGAATGTTTGACCATTCTTCCAGAAGCGCATTTGTGAGGTCAGGCACTAATGTTGGATGAGAAGGTTCTGGCTCGCAATCTCTGCTCTAACTCATACCAAAGGTGTTCTATCGGGTTGAGGTCAGGACTCTGTGCAGGCCAGTCAAGTTCCTCCACCCCAAACTCACTCATCCATGCGTTTATGGACCTTGCTTTGTGCACTGGTCCAAATCATTTGGTGGAGGGGGGATTATTGTGTGGGATTGTTTTTCAGGGGTTGGGCTTGGCCCCTTAGTACCATGCCTTTCATGCTCCCAACTTTGAGGGAACAATTTTGGGATGGCCCCTTCCTGTTTCAAGATGACTGCGCTCCAGTGCACAAAGCAAGGTCCATAAAGACATGGATGAGTTTGGGGTGGAGGAACTTGACTGGCCTGCACAGAGTCCTGAGCTCAACCCGATAGAACGCCTTTGGGATGAATTAGAGCGGAGACTGTGAGCCAGGCCTTCTCGTCCAACATCAGTGCCTGACCTCACAAATTCACTTCTGGAAGAATGGTCAAACATTCCCATAGACACACTGCTAAACCTTGTGGACAGCAAGAGTTGAAGCTGTTATTGCTGCAAAGGGTGAGCCAACTCAATATTGAACCCTATGGGATGCCATAAAAGTTCATGTGCGACATGCTGGTAGGTTAATTGGATCCTGTCTAAATTGGCCACAGTATATGCAAGTATGAATGTGAGTTAGGGATTTTAGATTGTATGCTCCTTGAGGGTAGGGACTGATGTGAATGTACAATGTATATGTAAAGCTCTGCGTAAATTGACGGCGCTATAGAAGTACCTGAAATAAATAAATGTGCGTGTAAAGGCAGGCGTCACAATACTTTTGACAATATAGTGTATTTAAAAAATACAAACCTGTTCATAGAGATCAATAGCTCAAGCTGATATTAACACTCAGATCTGGTGTCTGGGCAATGGCTCAATCCTTATCAGACTGAAAGGACTTTATTGTACTTGGCTTTCTCTTGAACCATTGTGGTTTTGTTCTATCATGTACAAAATGTTTTTTAAAAAAAATAATAATAATTATAGAACTTTTTAAGCATGAATGTAAAAGTCATGAATGGGGTTACAGTTCCGCTTTAAAGATGGGCAGCTATACACATACATTATAGCGAGTGTCTGGTTTAGGACATAGCTTATTTATATGTTACAGCCCTGCCTGCTTCAGAAGCTGAGCCAGATTGGTTCTATGTATAAATCTAAACAGCTCTGCCTTTAGAGACTCGAGAATCCGATTGATTCAGAGCGGTCAGTACATCACTCAACAGCCCCCCTCTGTAAGTGGAAAGTTTTAGACCAGTGCCCCCCCTTGCCCCCTTCTGTTTTCATTTGTTTTATCTTTTAAAATAAGTGTTATTTCAGAACTGTGTTAAAAAAAAAAATTGTAAAAAATCAGTATGAGCTGCTAATGTTATTTAACAGAAAAGATCTTTGTAACTCCATAGGGGATTCCATGTATCAATGTACAGTGTCATTGCAGGAAGACCAGAAGCAATCTTCCTCCTTTGTATTGGCTGTAAAAAAGCAAAAAAAAAAAAACTTTGTATTTATTATGTATAATTTGTTGAATAATAAAAATGAGAAAAAGTGGAATATACAGAAAGCTGGTGAACATTTATTATTTGACCGAGTCTGTTTTATGTGTCATGGCTTATAGAACGGCCTGGGTCGTCTTCACATTTTAAAATGCGGTGGCTGCTACTGCAGAGCTATTTCTGAAAATGCTATTTGCTTGGATGCCTCTAACGTCACTACTGACCTGAAACAAGCATGTAGCCAGTTATGTTGGATCTACTGCTCTGCCTACTTTTTCCAGGTCACCCACATGGCCTAGCATTTACAGAAGAGAGATTGCTAGAATCACATTTCAAGCTGCTCTACTTGGGTAGAAGCGAAGTACCTTGTACTTCCTGGTATGGGGGACCTTGTACTTCCTGGTATGGGGGACCTTGTATACAGTGGGTAAAATAAGCATAATAAACACGTCACCATTTTTCTAGGTTAAAGTGTTTGTTAACCTTTAAAGAAAAAAAAGATGGATCCTGTCACTTTAAAGCATGGTATATAGCAGTGATGGCGAACCTTGGCACCCCAGATGTTTTGGAACTACATTTCCCATGATACTCATGCACTCTACAGTGTAGTTGAGCATCGTGGGAAATGTAGTTCCAAAACATCTGGGGTGCCAAGGTTCGCCATCACTGGTATATAGCAGTGCTTGTGCTGTGTAATTTGGCCCCCTGTATCAACTGAAATACCTGGCTGATCTTGCCAGTTTCTACCCTCACCCCTGTAAACTTACCACATTATATAACATGGCTGCTGAGCCCTGACACCGTGGTCAGTTTACGTGCCTCCGTCATCCGCAGCTCTCCTGTCCTCCCCCCTGCCCGTCAGCTAGTGACAGTGCCCCCGCTGCTGCAATAACATGTTCATATTTATACTATCAGTGCTGTCTCTACATTCAGTGTGCACCTGTGTGTGATGTATAAGAAAAAGTCAATTATACCTCATTTCTGAGCGCCAATCAGCGCTCACATGACCGGCCGGCTCTCTCCTCCTCTCCCCCTGACTGATGTCAGTGTGGGAATCACGGCCCCACCTGCTGCATCTGTCAGACTGGGAGAGCAGAGAGCCAGCTGATCACCTTATTGTTGCAAAACATACTGATTGCATTGGTTACAGAAGGATTTCTAAACTTCTGAATGTTCCAGTAACCACTGTTGGGACCATAATCTGGAAGTGGAAAGAACATCATTTCACCATAAACCATCCATGACCAGGTGCTCCTCACAAGATTTCTGACAGAGGAGTAAAAAGAATTATGAGAAGAATTGTCCGAGAGCCAAAGACCATTTGTGGAGAGCTTCAGAAAGGCCTGGTAATTAGCGTTTGCAATTGTTTCAAAGAAAACAATAAGTAATGCATTCAACCGCCATGGCCTCTATGCACGCTCACCACACGAGATTCCATTGTTGAAGCTCTTTAAAGTTTGCTGCACAACATTTAGACAAGCCTGTGAAATACTGGGAGAATATAATCTGGTCAGATGAGACCAAAATTGAACTCTTTGGATGCCATAATACCCACCATGTTTGGAGGTCAAATGGCACCGCACATCACCCCAAAAACACCCCCATACCAACAGTGAAGTCTGGAGGTGGGGACACCATGGTGTGGGGCTGTTTTTCAGCATAAGGTACTGGTAAACTTAATTTCTTTGAAGGAAGTATGAGTGGAAAAATGTACCAAGACATTCTTGATAAAAATCTGCTGCCATCTACCAGGATGATGAAGATGAAACGAGGGTGGACAATTCAAAAAGACAATGATCCGAAACACAAAGCCAAGGAAACTCTCAATTGGTTTCAAAGAAAGAAAATAAAGCTGCTAGAATGGCCCAGCCAATCACCTGACTTGAATCCAATAGAAAATCTTTGGTGTGGGAGATTAGCTCACGGGGATCAACTTTCCTGAGTAAAAATAGCGTGCAGGCAGCTTTCTTTAAAATCTGGTGGCTTGCCAGGTTTATTGGTAAAAGAATGTGCATATTAAAACAAAACAGAAAATAAATCCTTGCCGTCTGGCCATAACTAAACATTATAGTTTCCTCACTATACGGTGTGGGGCTGGGGCCGACACACACAAAATATAAGCCTAAATGCAAACCTTGTCTTTTAAAGTCCAAACACAGAGCTCCCTCAGATCCCTCTCTGAGTTCCAGGTCAGAGATCTCTTCCTGATTATTTAAGCCACCTGCTGGTGGACTCCAGTGGACCACAAACTCCAGACCGGAACCAGCCCTGCTATGGTGGCTGGTAAAATCCGGACCGGACTATTTAATCCAGTCCATGTGAACGCATACGAGGCGACAGGTAGGGTCCGTCTACCACTTTGCCTCGCATACCATCACATATCCTCCCCCTCTGCTCAAGCTCCTGTGGCTGAGCAACTGTCCCAACTATACAGTCGACCTGGGAGAGGGCATCCGCATTGTTCTGGAGTCTTCCCGCCCGGTGTTCCACTGTGAACTTAAATGGCTTTAGGGCCAGGAACCACCTAGTCGCCCGACTATTTCTCCCTGTTGTCACACATCCACTTCAAGGGGGCATGGTCGGTGACTAGCCTAAACGACCTTCCTAGGAGGTAGTACTTCAGCGCCTCTAAGGCCCACTTGATCGCCAAGCACTCCTTCTCCACAATGACATAGTTCCTTTCATGCCTGATAAGCTTCCTGCTCCTCGTCTCTGATCTGGGACAGAACAGCACCTAGTCCCACCTCAGAGACGGCAACAAACTGCTTTGTGAAGTCCAGGGTCACGAGCACCCCGGTTGTATACAAAGGGCTTGCTTCAACTTCTGGAATGCCTTCTCGGCTTTGGGATTCCACTTAACCATGCCTGACCCTCTCCCCTTCGTCAGATCGGTCAGAGGGATGGCAATGGTGGCAAAGTCAGGTATGAACCGCCTGTAATCCCCAGGAAGGCACAAATCTGTTTTTTATTCACCGGTTGGGGCCACTTTTGAATTGCCTTGATCTTATTGGTCTGGGGCTTGATCAGTCATCGACCAATTACATACCCAAGGTGTTTGGCCTCCTCCAGGCCTATGGCACACTTTTTTGGGTTTTCTGTTAAACTTGCTACCCTACGACTGCTTGTACTCTGGACTATGGATGACCACATCATCCAAATAGGCAGCTGCATAGGGGCGATGCAGCCTCAAAGTTTTATCCATCATTCTCTGGAAGGATGCAGGGGCCCCATGCAGACCAAACGACATTCGCTTGTACTGGAAGGACCCCTCGGGGGTAGAAAAGGCAGTTTTTTCCTTTGCTGACTCCATTAGGGGGATCTGCCAGTAGCCCTTAGGTCTAGGGTTGTTATACACCGGGCACCTCCCAATTTGTCCACCAGTCCGTTAACCCGTGGCATCTGGTATGCGTCAAACTTAAACATGTTATTGAGCTTCCTGAAATCGTTACAGAACCTGATAGTGGGACCAGCACTATAGAGCTCGACCAGGCGCTGTGGCACTCCTCTATCATGTCTAACTCCAACATGGTTTTTATTTCCTTCGCCAACGCCTCCCGTCTAGCCTCAGGTATTCAGTAGGGTTGTACATATATGTGTAATTATGTCATGTTGTAGTACAGTGGTCAGTCCGGGTAGGGAAGAGAAAAAATATCTGTTTACTGATAGATTCTTTAACATCTTTTTGTTGCGTCAGTGACAAGGACTCAGTTATGGGGATGTCCGGAGTCATGCATAGCTTGTCTTTTTGAGGAGTGGGCACTGCCAATAAAGTCTCTGTCTTTCCACGGTTTCAAGAGATTCACATGGTAAATTTGCTTGGGTTTCCTTTTCCCTGGCTGGTAAACTTTGTAGTTCACTTCCCCTTCTCTTTCCCTAATCTCAAAGGGACTCTGCCACTTTGCTAGGAATTTACTTTCAACCATGAGGACTAGCACCAGCACCCTCTCCAGGGGTTGAAAGTCCGGGTTTTGGTACCGCAATTATAAACCCTTCTCTGTGCCTCCTGGGCTCGCTCCATATGTTCTTGCACCAGGGGCAGGACTGCTGCGATTCGATCCTGCATCAAGGAGATATGCTCGATGACGCTCCTATATGGGGTGGCCTCTCCT
Organism: Glandirana rugosa; assembly: GCA_018402905.1. Taxonomy (NCBI): domain Eukaryota; kingdom Metazoa; phylum Chordata; class Amphibia; order Anura; family Ranidae; genus Glandirana; species Glandirana rugosa. Next base: position 234,300 of record BLSH010076911.1, on the reverse strand, counting down.
TCCCACGTCTCTTTTGCGACCTCTAGCAGCCCTCTGAGATGTCTACCATACAAGAGTTCAAAGGGGGAATACCCCGTAGATGCTTGCGGAACCTCTCGTATGGCAAACATGAGGTACGGCAGCAACATATTCCAATCTCTCCCATCTTTCTCCACTACCTTTTTCAACATGTTTTTGAGCGTTTTATCAAACCTCTCCACAAGTCCATCCGTTTGGGGGGTGGTAGACCAAGGTACGGAGATGGGAGATTTTATACAACCTGCACAATTCCTTGGTTACACGGGACATAAACTGGGTGCCCTGATCCGTTAAGACCTCTTTAGGGATCCCCACCCAGCTAAACACCTGAACCAACTCCCTGGCGATAGACTAAGCGGAGGTGTTCCGCAAGAGTATGGCTTCCGGATAGCGGGTCACGTAATCTAGTATTACCAAGATGTGCTGGTGTGCCCGGGCAGATTTTACTATGGGTCCCACGAGATCCATGCAAATTCTTCTGAAAGGCACTTCAATTATGGCAGTGGAAAAAGTGGACTACGAAAATGGGGTGAGGGCGCAGAGACTTGACACTCGGCAGGATTCACAATACTCTCCGATATCTGCATGCAACCCGGGCCAAAAGAATCTCTGGGTTATTCTCTCCCTGGTTTTATCCATACCCAGGTGTCCCCCCATTACATGTCCATGGGCTAGATCTAGCACCATCCTGCGAAAGGGTTTGGGAACCACTAGATGTTCCACCTCGTCCTCCCCTTGTTTCACCACCTGATACAACAAATTATTTTTAGGAGCCATGTAGGGAAAAGGCACACCCCAATTAGGGTCCACAGGTTCCCCATCCATCACCTTCACGTTTTCTCTGGCTCTAAGGAGAGTGACATCCCGTAGTTGCTCTGTACAGAAGTCCTTTCTCCGGACCTCTAAGTCAGGTACTACATTCTGTTCACTCTTACAGTCAGGGTCAGGTGCACTTTCTGGGTCATTAGCCACCAGCTGGGAGCTATCTTCCAGCTCCTCCGGCTCCCCAGCCAGTACAGGAAAAGGAAGAGGTTCTCCTCCTTCCTCGGTCCTGCCACCAGTCTCTCCTTCCATTTGGCAAAAAGGGTCGGGTGAGAGTTCACGTGCTTCTGCAGCAGGGGTAGCTCTATCTACCAGACTCCCTGGGCCTTCCCATAACCTCCAAAAATGGGGAAAATCCCTGCCCACTAGGGTGTCATATAGCAGTGAAGGTACTACCTCCACTGAATGAGTCACACTGCCCCAAGAGGTGTCAATCTCAACCACCTCATCTGGTAGTCACGAGTGTCCCCATGGATGCAAATGACCCCGACAGTGCTAGGGTGTAACCTTGCATGATTTACACAATTGCTTTTTAACAACATTACCACACTACCAGAGTCAAGCAGTCCAGTGACATCAACAAAAATCACACACGTTTGCTTCTTCAATGCGATTTGAACATGATGCTGCATATGCGACCTGTGCAAAAAGAGAATGGCATCTATTTACATAAGTATAATCGTATTGCAGGAGTTCATCATTCAGGGGACAATTGGCAGCAATATGGCCCAATGCATGGCATTGATAGCACTGCATGTGCTCTATACCCAGTCCTTTCCAGGGTCCCCAAGACCTTCCTGGCTTCTTTGACCAGTCTCCAGGTCTAGAGCCCACAGTCTCTTTAACCATAGCAGTCTTATCAAATTTCCCCCCCCCCGCCCCTGAACCCTGGAACAGTCTTACCGGGTCCGTCGTTGATCTTTCACCCCGAGATACATTGGAGTGGGGACGCAGATGGATGCAACAAGTTTTCAGCAGCAGTGTATCTCTCCACGAAGTCCACGAGTTTGTTGGCGGTTTTAGGGTCCCCATGACTGACCCACTTCTTCAAAGCAGCAGGGGGTGCACGTAGATAGCAGTCCATGACCACACGCTCCACAATCTGGGAACCTGGCAAGGTCTCCGGCTGTAGCCACTTCCTGGTGAAGTGGGCCAGTTCGAACATCTGCGAGCGGGGTGGCTTGTCGGTGCGGTAGCTCCACTGATGTACCCTTGGGCCTGGACTGCCATGCTGACCCCTAGGCATGCAAATATCTCTGCCTTTAGGGTTTCATAGTCCTGGGCCTTATCTGCTTCCAGATCAAAGTAGGCTTTTTGGGGTTCACTGGTCAAGAATGGTGCCAACAGTCCCGCCCACTGTTCTTTTGGCCATCCTTCACGAAGATCGACTCTTTCAAAAGTCGTGAGATACGCCCCCACATCATCCGCAGGTGTCATCTTCTGCACGTGGTAAGAGGCACGTGCCAACTTTGGTTCCACTGTTACCAGAGGTGCGGGCCCCATTTTTAACTCCAGCAGGGCCTCCGCAAACTGTCGGTTCATCTCCTGTTGAGCTGCATGTTGTGCTGCGGCAGCCTCTGAGACCTGGCAGTTGGTTTCCCGCTGAGCTGCCTGTTGTGCTGCAGCTGCCTCTGTGACCTGGCGGTTGGTTTTCTGCTGAGCTGCATTGGCTTGTAACAGGGTCTTCAATTTTCCTCCATCTTGGAAAGGTTGCCCTCTGAACTCCACTACATGTGGAAGATTAGCTTGTGGGGATCAACTTTCCTGAGGAAAAATAGCATGCAGGCAACTTTCTTTAAAATCTGGTGGCTTGCCAGGTTTATTGGTAAAATGTTTGCATATTAAAAAACAAAACAGAAAATAAATCCTTGCCATCTGGCGCTAAACTAAACATTATAGTTTCCTCACTATACGGTGTGGGGCTGGCCCCCCGACACCCACAAAACATAAGTCACAAACCTTGTCTTTTAAAGTCCAGACACAGAGCTCCCTCTGATCACTCTCTGAGTTCCAGGTCAGAGCTCAAGTGAAATCTCTTCCTGATTATTTAAGCCACCTGCTAGTGCACTCCAGTGGACCACAAATTCCGGAACGGAACCAGCCCTGCCATGGTGGCTAGTAAAATCCAGACCGGACTCCATTTAATCCAGTCCACATGAACGCATACGAGGCAACAGGTAGCGCCTGTCTACCACTTCGCCTCGCATACTGTCACAATGGAAAGAACTAAAGATCAGAGTTCATAGAAGAGGCCCACGGAACCTTCAAGATTTGAGGACTGTGTGGAAGAATCGGCCAAAATCACACCTGAGCAATGCATGCAACTAGTTTCTCCATACAGGAGGCATCTTGAAGCCGTCATTACCAACAAAGTATTTTGTACCAGGTATTAAATATATTTCAGTTAGCGTGTTTAATACTTTTACCCTGCGTCATTCCATTTTATTACACATAACTTCATTTCTGAACTAATTTGTTTTGGGAATTTTTTGTATGTTTGGTGACGTGGTGAAAATTTCATGTCAGTAGCACCTTTAGAAATATATTTACCTAGAAAAATGGTGCCGTGTTCAGTACTTATTTTACCTGCTGTATACCCAAATTGTTTTGTATAATATGAAAGATGATGCTCTACGGGTTACCAGTTTAGAGTTACAGAGGAGGTCTAATGCTAGAATTATTGCTCTCGCTCAGACGTTTGCACCAATACCTCACGTGTGATGCAAATACCATATACCTATGTGGACGTGGCTCTATGTATGTGTTCACTACTGTGTGCGAGCACGTGAGGACTGGGACACTTTTAGTGCCCATTCACATAAGGGCGACTTGCGATCCGACTTGAGTTGCCTCAAGTCGCCCCAAGTCGCTTGACATCTGAAATCCCATTGAAATGAATGGGAGCAGTCTTAATATACGCGACTGAAGTCGCTGTCAGCGCATATAATTCTGACGAGGGTAAGTAAAGTTACCCTAAAGTCTACAGTTCGCTGAACCCCGCTGAACTCCGTTGAGTTCAGCCTAGCGTTCAGCGGGAATACACTTACCCGTGATTTTCACAGGGTCAGGAGTGCACGAGCGTGTGTCATCACTTGTGTATGTATCTCGGTGCAGGTGTATCCATATACCATAAACGTAGTGTGCACTCCATAACCACGTTTGCAGACTCGCTCTCGTTATTAAGATCGTAATCTGGAGGAGACATTGAGATTTGACCATTGGGCATCTCGTAGTAGAAAGTATAATATGTTTTGTTAA
>BLSH010076911.1:192039-217878 GCA_018402905.1 Glandirana rugosa | reverse complement strand
ACCCCCAGGACAGAGTGAAGATTATGATAACTTGTTGATTGATGAGATAACTCAAATGGCACTGAACGGAGAGGTTTTGATTATGGGCGACTTCAACATGCCTGACATTAATTGGAATTCTCAAATTGCTATTACAAGCAGGAGCAGGGATGTAATGGAAGCACTGAATGGGGTTTCTCTAAAACAGTTAGTAAAAAGCCCAACCTGAGGTGATCATATTCTTGACCTAGTACTGACAAATGGGGATCAACTGTCTGATGTTGAGGTGGGGGAGAATTTGGGTTCTAGTGATCACTAATGTCTTTGGTTTGATATTAAAACAAGAACTGAAAAATCATATACAAAAACAAAAGTTTTAGATTTTAAAAGGACAAATTTTGCGGAAATGGGGAAATTTCTAAAAAATGAACTGAAAGGTTGGAGCAAAATGACAGGAGTAAGTAATCAGTGGGCACTATTAAAGTCTACCATCTTGGAGGCAACTAGATTATATGCCAGGCAAGTTAGTAAGAATAAATTGAAGAAAAAACCAATATGGTTCACTAAAGAGGTAAGTAGGATAGTAAAGGAAAAAGAAAAAGAGCGTATAGAAGATTCAAGGAAACAGGAGGTGTAGCTGACAGAGAGGAGTATAAAAATAGACAAAAGGAGGCCAAACACATTATCAGTGCTGCAAAAGCACAGAAAGAGGAGGAAATTGCTAAGTCTATTAAGAAAGGAGATAAAAAAAACTTTTTTAGGTACATTAGTGATAGAAGGAAAAAAATACAATGGGATCACTAAAATGAAAAAGGGGCACAACACATATGTTGAGGGAGACCAGAATGTAGCAAACCATTTAAACAATTACTTTTGTTCATTCTCCTCAGCAACAGACTGCACTAATGATAACAAGTTAGGGAATCATATCAGTTCTAGTATTGATGGTTCATTTCTAGGATTTCTGGAGACAGACGTAGCGGAGGAACTGGCTCGGTTAAGGCCTCATACACACGTGGGTTTTTTAACGGCACGTTTTTGGGTGTTTTTTACAGCTCTCAATGATATTCAATGGCCCTCTAAAAACGCCGACGTTTTTGAGCAGCAGAGGGCGTCGGCGTTAGTGAGCCGTAACCAGAACGCAGGACCAGTGCGTTCTGTAGCTGCAGCGTCATGGCGTTTTTGACGCCGAGTTGGCAAAACGCTCAATTACATGGCTTAACGTTGTATACAGAGCGTTAAGCCTCGTCAGGCATTCTATTCAAAATCAATTGTTCCTTATGGGAGCCCATTGATTTGAATAGAAGTCGCACCACAAGTCGGAACATGAAGATCCGACTTGCGGCGCAACTTGTGTGCTAGGGAACTTGAAGGGGAACCCCCGCATAAAATTTGCGTAGGGTTCCCCCCAAGAGCATATCAGGCTCTACAATCTGGCATGGATTTTAAGAGGAACCCCCACGCTGAAAAAAACGGTGTAGGGTCTCCCCCAAAATTCATACCAGACCCTTATCGGAGCACACAGCTCAGGAAGGGGGGTGGAGACGAGCGAGCGCCCTCCCCCCCGGACCGTACCAGGCCGCCTGCCCTCAACATGAGGAGTATGGGTGCTTTGGGGCAGGGGGGGCTCTGCGCCCCCACCCCAAAGCACCTTGTCCCCATGTTGATGGGGGCAAGAGCCTCTTCCCGACAACCCTGGCCGTTGGTTGTCGGGGTCTGCGGGTGGGGGCTTATCGGAATCTGGAAGCCCCCTTTAATAAGGGGGTCCCCAGACGCCGGCCCCCCACCCTATGTAAATGAGTATGGGTACATCGTACCCCTACCCATTTACCTGCAAATTGGCATGGGGCGGGGCCACATGATGACATCATCATGAGCCCCACCCTCATGACGTCACATCCTGGGGTGGGGCTGTGATGTGATGGCCCACCCCAGGATGTGAGTTCATGAGGGTGGGGCTTGTGATGACGTCATCGTGTGGCCCTGCCCCATGCCAATATAAGGCAACCGCGAAGCACGGACCCGGCATTCGAGTGGAACCTTTATGGACCTTGCTTTGTACACTGGTCCAAATAATTTGGTGGGGGGGGGTTATGGTGGGGGATGTTTTTCAGGGGTTGGGCTTGGCCCCTTAGTTCCTGTGAAGGGAACTCTTAAGGTGTCAGCATACCAAGACATTTTGGACAATTTCATGCTCCCAACTTTGTGGGAACAGTTTGGGAATGGTCCCTTCCTGTTCTAACATGACTGCGCACCACTGCACAAAGCAAGGTCCATAAAGGCATGCATGAGCGAGTGTGGGGTGGAGGAACTTTACTGGCCTGCACAGAGTCCCAACCCCAACCCGATAGAAAACCTTTGGGATGAATTTGGCCAGAGATTGCAAACCAGGCCTTCTCGTCCAATGTCAGTGCTTCACCTCACAAATGCGCTTCTGGAAGAATGGTCAAACATTTCCATAGACACTCCTAAACCTTGTGGACAGCCTTCCCAGAAGATTTGAAGCTGTTATAGCTGCAAAGGGTGGGCCAATTGCATATTGAACCCTACGGACTAAGACTGGGATGCCATTAAAGTTCATGTGTGTGTAAAGGGAGGCATCCCAATAATTTTGGTAATATAGTGTATTAGTATCTAGTTATAATATGTATATTTAGGAAAGAATCCTGGTTGTGTGTGTTTTTTCATCTGCTGTGATGTGTTGGTAGCCCATTCATAATGCGTGGGCTGCCTTAACACAAAACACACTAACGTAGAGTAAATGAGGAAAAATTCAACATATAACCTTTGTCAATGGAACAGAAGCAGACGCAGAGTGGATATTGTCCAGTGGAGGCACTTATCCTGGATAGACATGTGCAGGATGAAAACATTTGTTTCGTTTCATTATTTAACTAAATTTGTTTAGTTAAATTTGTTGCATTCGTTTTCGGGATTCGTTTCGTTTCATATTCTAATTCGAAAAATTTCTATTTTCTAAAATTTGAATTTCGGAAGTGTTATATATTATATTTTTTCTATGTGATTAAAGATATTTCTTTTCTATTGTTTTTCTATTCTTTTCTATTCTATTGCATTCTCTTATGTCCTATTCTATTCTAATCTTTTCTACTCAAATTCAAATTTATTCTATTTGAAATTCGGATTTCTGAAGATGGTTATATATTCTATTTTAATCTTCTGTTCTATTCTTTTTCTATTCTATTCTTTTCTATTACTGTCTATTCTATTATAATCTTCTCTATTCGAATTCAAAGTCTATTCAAAATTGGAATTCAGTATTCTTTTCAATTTTTTTTTGTATTCTATTGTATTCCCGTCTATTATGTTTTTACCTTTTCTATTGAAATTCAAATTTGAATTCATTCTATTCAAAATGCGGAAAATGGTTATATATATTCTATTCTGTTCTATTGTTTTTCTATTCTATTCCTTTCTATTCTCATGTTCTCTATTCTATTCCTTTCTATTCTAATCTTTTCTATTTGTATTCATTCAATTCGAAATTCGAATTTCGGAAGATGGTTATATATTCTATTTTAATCTATTCTGTTCTATTGTTTTTCTTTTCTATTCTATTATTTTCTATTGTATTCTTTTATTTTCTATTCTATAATTTTCTTTTCTGTTATAATCTTTTCTATTCAAGTTCAATTTCAGTCTATTCGAAATTGGAATTCATTCTATTCGAAATTTGAATTTCGGAAGATTGTTATATATTATATTCTTTCTATTTTATTATATTCTTTTCTATTTTTTTTATTCTATTTTATTCTCTTATGTTCTATTCTATTGTTTTCTATTATTTTATATTATATTCTAATCTTTTGTATTCAAATTTGAATTTATTCTATTCGAAATTTGAATTTCAGAAAATGGTTATATATTCTATTTTATTCTATTCTGTGCTATTGTTTTCCAATTCTATTCTTCTCTATTCTATTATCGTATTGTCTGTTCTATTCTTTTCTATTTTTCTCTATTCTATTCTAATCTTTTCTATTTGTATTCATTCTATTCCAAATTCGAATTTCAGAAGATGGTTATATATTCTATTCTGTTCTATTGTTTTTCTATTCTATTCTTTTCTATTCTATTATCGTATTGTCTGTTCTATTCTTTTCTATTCTATTCTAATCTTTTCTATTTGTATTCATTCTATTCGAAATTTAAATTTCATAAGATGGTTATATATTCTATTTTAATCTATTCTGTTCTATTGTTTTTCTATTCTTTTATACTCTCTTATTTTCTATTCTTTTATCATTCTTTTAGTATTTTTTTTATATTACTTTATAATTTTATATTCTTTTTTAGAAAATCAATGTTTTTTTTTTTTCTAATTTGTTTAGAATTTGTTTCCGAATTCCATTCGAAATTAGTTTCTAATTCGATTCAAATCAAATTTCGTCTAATTTTTTTCAATTTGAATCATTATTTTGGATTCGTTTAATATTGTTACTATTGTAATTCAGCAATACAGGAGGCGTAACTAAACGACCTGCTCATGTCTAATCCTGGAGGCAACTATCTTAGGTGGGATTTCCCACCTATAAATTTTGTCTCCAGAAATTAAACCTGGCAAGGGTTCCAAACCTCCCCCACTTTGTCTAGAACTAGAAGAAAATGGTTTTGGTTGGAGTTATTATTTAACCTCTATATCCAAAGGAAGGAAAAATCTTTATAAAGCAAGATCAGGTCTGTTCCTATAAGCTATAAAATTCCTGCTTGATACCCAAAGGCAATCAGACAATCCTTTGCATCTATCCAAGTTTATGCCATGACAGCCTACAGATATGGTTAGGAAGCTTTGGTTATAGAGAGACCCTCTTTAAAGCACTAACTTGGATTAGTTGCTCAGACCTAATTGCTGTGTAATGGATTAAACAAGCCGTGCACAAATCATTTCCAAACAATATCACACGTTTACTGATTTAGGGTTGCCTTGAGCCAATTTTCCTATTTTATTCTTTGTTATCAGAAAGAGGCCATTAAAGCTTTTTGGATGAGCCCTTTTTTTCATTTTCTTATTTTCTTCATCTTGTGTTAGAAGGAAACTCTCTTCCCATGGCTGCCTGGATCCTGGATGTTGGATGAGCCCATTGTGTCCATCGTGAGATTCTTCCCCCATACAGTATTCCATTGTATAGGAGACAAAGGAATATCAGCTGGCTTTAAATTCCGAGCTCTCCCAATCACAATGGCCAGTCGCAGCCTGCGGCCATACAGAGCATTAGCAGGAATTCTTCTTTGGGTTGGGAAGCCACCTGCTGCTGGAGATCACTTGCTGCAAGGCCAAGCTTTGTGCTCACATTCATTAAAAGGATGTTTTGCTCATTTTCCGTCTCATTGGAGGTTTTCCATTCGTATTAACGGGATTAATACGATGGTAAATCTAACGTGTCTTCCAGATGAATGCAATAAAAGATTATGTTGTGTTCCTGTAGGTTTATCCGACAGGTGGGATCCCTTTCTGTTGGCATCTGTTGTGTTCAGCGGGTTTTCCTATGCCAGGTAAACCTGGTGTTTATGGCCTCAACTACTAACAGCAAAAAAGAAGGATCTTGCCACCACCGCAATGACAAACCTCCATCCCATATAAAAAAAGGGGAAAAGAGAAAGTGGGGTTTTAAATGAGGGATGTCAATGCAGACAGATATTGCATGGAATATATATGTATAGTTTATTGAACAAATACAGGTACATTTTAACATTCCATAGTCTGGAGATATAATGCATTGTTAGCTAGTAATATACCATATGCAAAAAAAGCTGCCATGTAGATACACACATTGACCATACACATACATAACATTCGACTTGATAAAATTCAAACACATAAAATTGTATACACAGGCCAATAAAATTGCAAGATAGTAAGCCGATCTTGTCAGGGCACCCTAAAAAAACTCTACGCGTTTCAAGGCTCTCCGCCATTCATCAGGAGTTAGGTGCGAGTGTATAACTATAAATAGAAAAGATATGAGTTAATTGAGAAAAAGCTGTAAGGGAGCAAAGGATCTGTACTCACAAGTCGTCTGAACAGTGCCCAGCTGATATCAATGGATGGGGAGCACCAGACAATTAGTCTGCCCCGGGGCTGAAGGAGCCCAAAGGCTGTCAACTACTGACAGGTTAAAGCCCAGCAAAATGAAAAAAATATATTCAGTTAATCTGTGCAAAACACTTTTTTTCAATCGTTGCACCCTTTAAAAGTAGGCAAAATCTTGAGGCATCCCAGTCTAAAATGTATTTGTTTAGGAAGGCCCACAAATCTTCTAGTTTGGTCATTCTAAAGATGGTTGTGCAGAGAAGAGATTGTACAGTGAGGGGGAAAAAGTATTTGATCCCCTGCTGATTTTGTATGTTTGCCCACTGACAAAGAAATGATCTGTCTATAATTTTATTGGTCGGTTTATTTTAACAGTGAGAGACAGAATAACAACAAAAATATCCAGAAAAATGCATTTCAAAACAGTTATAAATGTAATTTGCATTTTAATGAGTGAAATAAGTATTTGATCCCCTATCAATCAGCAAGAGTTCTGTCTCCCAGGTGTCTTCTATACAGGTAATGAGCTCTCTTAAAGGGAGTGCTCCTAATCTCAGCTTGTTACCTGTATAAAAGACACCTGTCCACAGAAGCAATCAATCAATCAGATTCCAATCTCTCCACCATGGCCAAGACCAAAGAGCTGTCCAAGGATATCAGGGAGAAGATTGTAGACCTACACAAGGCTGGAATGGGCTACAGACCATGGCCAAGCAGCTTGGTGGAAGGGTGACAACAGTTGGTGTGATTATTCACAAATGGAAGGAACACAAAATGACTGTCAATCTCCCTTGCTCCATGCAAGGTCTCACCTCGTGGAGTTTCAATGATTATGAGAACGGTGAGGAATCAGCTCAACTACACGGGAGAATCTTATCAATGATCTCAAGGCAGCTGGGACATAGTCACCAAGAAAATAATTGGTAACACACTATGCCATGAAGGAATAAATCCTGCAGAGCCCGCAAGGTGCCCCTGCTCAAGAAGGCACATGTACAGGCCCATCTGAAATTTGAACATCTGAATCATTCAGAGGAGAACTGGGTGAAAGTGTTGTGGTCAGATGAGACCAAAATCAAGCTTTTGGCATCAACTCAACTCGCTGTGTTTGGAGGAGGAGGAGGAATGCTGCCAATGACCCCAAGAACACCATCCCCAACATCAAACATGGAGGTGGAAACATTATGCTTTGGGGGTGTTTTTGTGCTAAGGGGACAGGGGACACTGCACCAAAGGGACGATGGACGGGACCTCTTTCCCTCAGCCAGGACATTGAAAATGGGTTGTGGATGGTTATTCCAGCATGACAATGACCCAAAACACACGGCCAAGGCAATAAAGGAGTGGCTCAAGAAGAAGCACATTAAGGTCCTGGAGTGGCCTAGCCAGTCTCCAGACCATAATCCCATAGAAAATATGTGGAGGGAGCTGAAGGTTCGAGTTACCAAACTTCAGCCTAGTGACCTTAATGATTTGGAGAAGATCTGCAAAGAGGAGTGAGACAAAATCCCTCCTGAGATGTGTGCAAACCTGGTGGCCAACTACAAGAAACCTCTGACCTCTGTGAGTGCCAACAAGAGTTTTGACACCAAGTACTAAGTCATGTTTTGCAAAGGGGTCAAATACTTATTTTACCCATTAAAACGCAAATCAATTTATATCTTTTTGAAATGCGTTTTTCTGAATTTTTTGTTGTTATTCTGTCTCTCACTGTTAAAATAAACCGACCATTAAAATTACAGACTGATCATTTGTCAGTGGGCAAACCTACAAAATCAGCAGGGGATCAAATACTTTTTTCCCTCACTGTATAATTTCTTCTCTGCACAATCATCACCTCACTGTACTTTCTTGTGTGTTTGGCCAACTTTAATTGCCTCTTGTTGGTTATAATCTTACATATGACATGTTGACACAACTTAGTGGTTAGCTCTTCCGGCTAGCAGCACTAGGGTCGCTGGTTCGAATCCCAACCACGGCACTACCTGCCTGGAGTTTGCATGTTCCCCCAGTGCCTGTGTGGGTTTCCTCTGAGTATTAGGGTAAATGGCCCTAGTATGTGTACAGTGGGTATAGAAAAGAATGCCCCCCCTTTAACCACTTCAGCCCCGGAAGGATTTCCCAGGTTAGGACCAGAGCACTTTTTGCGATTCGGCGCTGCGTCGCTTTAACTTACAATTGTGTGGTCGTGAAACGTTGTACCCAAAAGAAATTTGTGTCCTTTTTTCCCCACAAATAGAGCTTTCTTTTGGTGGTATTTGATCCCCTCTGCGTCATTTCTTATCACCGCTATAAACAAAAGAAGAGAGACAATTTTGCAAAAAAAACCCCAAATTTCTTACTTTTTGCTAAAATACAAATCCAAAAAAAATATATAAAAAAACATTTTTTTTTCATCGGTTTTGGCCGAATTATATTCTTCCTCTATATTTTTGGTTAAAAAAAATCGCAATCGGCATTTATTGATTGGTTTGCGCAAAAGTGGCCGCGTTTACGGATGACGAGAATTCATTTCTGGGGTTTTTATTTATTTTTATTTTTTTTACTAGTAATGGCGGCGATCTGCGATTTTTAGCGGTACTGCGATATTGCGGCGGACATGTCAAACTTTTTGTCACTTTTTTTGGGACCAATGGCATTTATACAGCGATCAGAAATTTACATGTCCACGGATTACTGTATAAATGTCATTGGCAGTGAAGGGGTTAACCTGCAGGGGGAGATCTAGGGGTTAACTGTGTTCCCTGGGCGTGTTCTAACTGTGGGGGGATTGGGCTACCATGGGCATAAGAGATCTAACTGATCCCAGTGACAGGGATCAGTAGATCTCCTATGCCCCCACTAACAGAGCGGGGAACCGCTGTGTTTACATCAGCTGTTCCCTGTTCTTTGGCTGTGGTCGCTCATCGCGGCTCGCCGGCGGACACCTAGCTGCCACTCGCAGATTGCCGCTTTTTTACGGCGATTCGCACCCAGCGTCCAGACTGCCGCCGTAAATAGACGGTAGGCGGTGTGGAACCGGTTAAAGTAATCATATGTTGTCAGTGTTGCCAACCTCCAGCAGCGTTTTTTACTGGCAAAACATAGAAAATTTACTGGCGGAGCACATTTTGTACTGGCAACTTGAAAAAAAGTAGAACTCCTATTAAAAACGAAGACAATAGATATTTAGACACAACATGGAAACACTGACAATACCCATATCAAACACCCCCGGTTCACCTGAGCCACCTAACATCAGACTCAGCCTGGACCTGGGCTCAGTTAGTGGGCTGCGATTGGGAAATTTCCTGGGCCTGCTGCACAGTGCACTGAACATACATCACACACCCCTGGACCGGTTCACCTGAGCCAGAGCCACCCACACATCAGATTCAGCCTGCCCTGGACCAGGGACTCAGAGGTAACTGACTGAGAAGAAGTTAGAACTCAACTCACGCCTGCAGTGCAGTACAGCCCTGCATGTCTGCCCCCTCTCAGTCCTCCACATGTCCGCCCCATCTCTGGCGTCTGCTGCTCTATCAGTGTGTCTGCGGAGCACTCCAGGCAGCCCGCTCTGTCCCATGTCCATGAGGCTTCTCCATCTGCCCTCTCTGCTCCTGCCTTTCTATAGGCTGGCGGGCAAAATCCAATGACATCATGTGCTGCGCGCCACCACGCGACTCGGGCGGCTCAGGTCAGGATCGGAAGTTCTCTGGGATTTCCGGAATTGCATGCGCATGCGCAGTTCCGACCCGAATGAGATGCTGCTGTTTTTACTGGCACAAATCAGCAGCTACTGACTTTTACGGACAGCAAAAAATATGCCCTGTTTTTACTGGCTGTCCGTAAATTTACGGACGGTTGGCAACACTGTATGTTGTTGCTTTGCAGCCTGAAATTAAGACAGACACAGTTTTTGTTTTATCCAGCTGTATTTACTCCATGCAACTTATACCATCCAAGTGAGAGATATAACACCAACATGTCAGAGAAAAAAAATCAAAAACAGAATTACTGAGTTGGAAAAAGGATCATCCTCCTCCTAAAAATGACTTGTAAACTCAAACAGGTGTAGCTAATCACCTTCTCAATGGCACACAAAGCCATTTTACTTCAACTCTGATCAGCTGTGGTCATTTTGATTAGCTCAGCATGAAAAGAGCTTTCCTGGAGCATTCCAGTCCCTGATAGTGCAACTAAAGCAAACAATCAACTATGGGTGGCAAGGCATCTTCAAAAGATCTCCAGGATAAAGTTGTGGACTGGCACAAGTCAGGAGATGTTTACAAAAAAAATCAAATACTTTATTAATGCCTAGAAGCACAGTGGAGTCTATTATTAAGAAGTGGAAGGTATTTGGTACAACACGGACCCTCCCTGGATCAGAACGTCGCTCCAAACTGGATGAAAGAGCCAGGAGGAACCTGGTCAGAGAGGCTACCAAGAGGCCGACAGCCACTCTGAAGCAGTTGCAGAAATTATGACTAAGAGTGGTCATTGTGTGCATGAAACAACAATATCACAAATTCCCTACAAATGTGGCTTGTATGGGAGGGTTGCAAGAAAAAATCCACTCCTCAAGAAAGGCCACCTGCAGTCACCAATGAGCTTTGCCAAAATGTACCTTGAAGATTCTGAGGCCTCATGGAACAAGGATGTTATGGTCAGATGAGACTAAAATTGAATTATATGACCTCAACACCAAACGATCTGTCTGGCGGAAATCTAATACAGCTCACCATCCAAATAACACCATTCCTACAGTAAAGCATGGAGCTGGTAATGTCCTGTTATGGGGTGGGTGGGGTGGAAATACCCTGTTATGGGAGTGCACTTGTCAGGTTAGAAGGAAAAATGGATGGGGCAAAATACAGTCAAATTCTTGAGAAAAATCTGCTGCCCTTCCAATCTGCTGGTTTACCTTCCAACATTAAAATGACCCAAAGCACACAGCAAAAATGACCACACAGTGGTTGAAGAGGAAAGAGGTGAATGTCCTTATACGATTCGGCACTGCATCAATTTAACTGACAATTGCGCGGTCGTGCGACGTTGTACCGAAAATAAATTTGTGTCCTTTTTCCCCACAAATATAGCTTTCTTTTGGTGGTATTTGATCACCTCTGTGTCATTTCTGATCACCGCTATAATCAAAAAAAGAGCGACAATTTTGCAAAAAAAAAAATAATATTTCTTACTTTTTGCAATAATACATATCCAAAAAAAATATATATATAAAAAAAAAAAGAATTTATTTATCGGTTTTGGCCAATTTATATTCTTCCTCACATTTTTGGTAAAAAAAATTGCAATCAGCGTTTATTGATTGGTTTGCGCAAAAGTTGTCGCGTTTACAAACCATGAGAATTCATTTCTGCCGTTTTTACAATTTATTTTTTTTTACTTGTAATGGCGGCGATCTGCAATTTTTATTGGGACTGCAATATTGAGGCGGACATGTCGGACATTTTTGACACTTTTTTGGGACCAATGTAATTTATACAGCGATCAGAAATTTAAATATCCACTGATTACTGTATAAATGTCATTAGCAGGAAAGGGGTTAACTGTGTTCCCTGTGTGTGTTCTAACTGTATGGGGGCTGAGCTGCCAGGGGCACCAGAGATCGAACTGATCCCGAGTACAGGGACCGTTAGGTCTCTGACATGCCGCCTGTCAGAACGATGAACTGCAGTGTTTACATTGGCGGTTCCCCATTCTGGCTCTGTCACAGGCCATCACGGGTCACCAGTGGACATCAAGTCCGCCCAACCCGCGGCCCCGCTCAGCCGTCGTGCCTGCGAGTGATGACTATAAGCAGCGATTTGCAGGACAGAGCCACACTGTCGCCGCTTATACTTGTTACGTGGTCGGCAAGTTGTTAAAGGGGGGCGTGTCATGAACCTGCAGTAACATTTCATGTCCTGTCTGTTTGCTTACCTCTCTGGTTGTGTCAGCCTAGAGGCCGTGCACATCATCACCTGTGTGCTGAGTAATCTTCCCTCAGTAGAACCCCACCCCAGTCTCTAATTAAGGAACACTATTTAAGACCTCCTTCGTTTTACTGCAAATAACCTTGCTAGATAAATGCAAAGCAAAACATCTTCTCTTGCCATCCTGCATTGCTGCTTCCTCTCCATTCACCTGTAGCCAGCCGTGAGTGTGAGCTGGGGGACCCCGGGGTGCCGTGACCTGAATCCAGTTGCAGCCAAGTTCATCCTCACCACCAGAGGCTCTGGTGAACACCTGCTGACTCTTAGACTCCACACCCTGGGGAAACCTATGCTCTAGCTCCCTGTGTAACCTGTGTCAGAGTTCCAGCAGTCCCGCTTCCCTGCACCATCCTGAGCTCTAGTCGCAGCAGTCAGCTAAGGGTTCACAACCTTAGCAGTGTACCCCGAACCCAGCGGTGCGCACCTGTTATTTGCCATCAGGTGACCTGCCAGGGCGATTATTTTCTATATCAGGGCCGTCTTTAAGGCAGGGCAAAAGGGGCAGCTACCCTGGGCCCCATCATTGTTGTGGGGCCCAAAGCAGCTGCCTCATGCTTGCCAACTATCCCAGCTTAAATTCCCTATGAAGTTCTTTAACTAATGCTGCCCAGCTCTATCCTATTGCCATGTACAGATGACTCACCTGCAGACCGGGTGTTTACATGTAAATAACCTGCATTAATATGTAAATAGCTGTGGGCTGGCTGCATTGATATGTAAATAGAGGCAGCATTCATATGTATATCATGTCCCCCCCCTGTGGTCATATCCACCTACACCTCTGCTGAATGCTGCCCACTGGGGATGGGGAAAGGGGCATGCTAGAAAGTCCTGCCTACAACTGTGATCATTAAGCCTAACATCAGCCTGTTCTGCAAAGGTTATCAAATTGGAGGTGGAACCCTTTTTCAAAATAACATGGTGCCGTAGCAACGTGATTTTTGGTGGATGTGAATATGCACATCTCAGCAGATGCATGAGGGTGTCATTAACAATTAATGTCACTGCTGTGTATCTGCTAAAGGGTGGCATGTTAGTGTGGTGTCAGGAAAGCGATTTTGTATGCATTCCCGACACAAAGAAATGTGAACACAGGCTACATGGGGGTCATTGTATATTACCCCTTACATTGATGGTTGGTGTAAATGCCTTGGTTACATTGGTGGTCAGTGTAACTCTTCTCATTACATTGGGGCTTGGTGTCCTTTCATTCACACTAGTTGCCAGTGTGAAGGCCCCCTTACATTGGTTGTCAGTGTAAATTGTTCATTGCATTGGTGATCATTGTACATTTCCCTTTATATTGGTGCAGAATTTCCCTTACACTGGTGGTCAGTGTAAATCCCCCTTTACATTGGGGGTCAGTACAAATTTCCTTGACAATGGTTGTCAGTATAAATTCCCCCTTACATGGGGGTCATTGTATGTCCCCCCTTACATTGGTGGTTGGTGTAAATGCTCCTATTACATTGGTGTCAGTGTAGAAATCCATCTTTATATTGGTGGGTGGCGTAAAATCCCCCATTACATGATGGTCAGTGCAAATTCCCCCTCATATTGGTGGTGAGTGTAGAATGCCCCACTATATACTTGCCAAGGCTTTCCAGCTTTGCTCTACATGAGAATTCCAGCTTCGCTCTACATCAGAACTTGCAACAGTGTACTGACTCCTAACTATCACGGCCACTGATCACATCAACCCCCCAGCAATTGCACTGATCACCCCCCCCCCCCCAAGCATTACCAGCGATCACAGTAGTCCTAGGATCCATAGGAGTTTTTGCAACCAATCATTGAGTGGTAAGGATATACAGCAACCTCTAGCAATATATCAGTGGGAAGTAATAATGTGCAGTAACATCTAGCAACCAATTAGTGAGTGGTAAAGATGTCCAGTAACCTCTAGCAACCAATCAGTGAGCAGTATTGATGTACAGTAATCTCCAGCAACCAATCAACAAGCAAAAGTCATGTGCTGTAACCTCTATCAAATAATCAGTGAGCCATAATGTGTGCTGTAACTTCTAGCAGCCAGTCAGTGAGCAGTACTGATACACTGTAACCTCTGCCAACCAATTGCTGCCTGATCTGATTCAGTCAACTGATTTTGAGTCAAGCTGCTATTTATTGTATGTCTCAGAGCAGGTGGAGAGCGAAATTACATGAAAGGGGGGGGGCCCAAGAAAATTTTGCCCAGGGTCCAATCAATGGCCCTGCCTAAGATTGTAATCTCCTTGAGGGCAGGGACTGATGTGAATGTATAAAAAATATGTAAAAGCACTGCGTAAATTGATGGCACTCTATAATTGTGTTCAAAGGTTTGCATACCTTGGCAGGAGTTATGAAATGTTGGCATTGATATTAAAAATATGACTGATCATGCCAAAAACTGTCTTTTATTTAAGGATAGTGATCATAGGAAGCTATTTATTATCACATAGTTGTTTTGCTCCTTTTTAAATTATAATGGTAACAGAAATCACCCAAATGGTCCTGATGAAAAGTTTCCATCCCCTGGAATGTTTTAGAAGGTGACACACACAGGTTAAAATGGCAATTAAATTTTAATTTCCCACATCTGTGACTCTTTGAATTTCAATTAGTGTCTGTATATAGTCAATGAGTTTGTTAGCTCTCACACTAATGCACTGAGCCGGCTAGATATTGAACCAGGGGGAGCAGAAAAGAACTGTCAATAGACCTGCGTAACTAGGTAATGCAACTTTAGAAATATGGAAAAGGATATAAAAAGATATCCAAAGCCTTGAATATGGCAGTCAGTACTGTTCAATCACTTATGAAGTGGAAAATTTGGGGATCTCTTGATATCAAGCCAAGATTTGGTAGACCAAGAAAGATTGCAGCCATAAATGCCAGAAGAATTGTTTGGTATGCTAAGAAAAACCTACAGGTAACCTCCGAAGTACAGGCTGCTCTGGAAAAAGATGGTGTGGTTGTTTCAAGGAGCACAATACGACGATACTTGAACAAAAAATTAGCTGCATGGTCGAGTTGCCAGAAAGAAACCTTTACTGCGCCAATGTCATAAAAGGCCCAGTTGTGCCAATGCCATAAAAGGCCTAGTTTCAATATGCCTGACAAGACTTTGATACACCTCACAGCTTCTGGCACACTACAATCTCGATTCTGGAGTGAGGAGACCAAAATAGAGCTTTAGGCCTCATACACACGGACGTTTTTTGACCCAGACGTTTTCTAGCATATTTTGCAGCTCTCCATGTTATTCAATGGCCCCATAAAAACGCCAACGTTTTTGAGCTGTAGATGGCGTCGGCGTTAGTGAGCTGAAACTAGAACCCACGGCCAGCGCGTTCTGAGGCTGTATAGTTTTGGCAATTTTTTTACGCCGACGCCGCAAAACGCCAACTAATACTGTACCGGCGTTAAACAGCGAGTTTTGACGCCAATGTTTTTAAGTTGAAAAATAGCAGAGGTATGATTTTTTTTAAAAACGCCTATTGACGCCGACGCTCACTAACGGCGATGCATAACGCCGAAAAATGCAGATTTTTTTCTCTTGACGTCGGGCCCGACGTTTTGTTTATTTTTTTAGAAACATCCGTGTGTATGAGGCCTAATGGTCACAACCATAAGCACTATGTTTGGAGAGGGATCGACAAGGCCTATAACGGCAAGAATGTCACCCCTGCTGTGAAGCATGGTCGTGGCTCACTGATGTTTTTTTTTTGGGGGGGGGGGGGGTGAGCTCTACAGGCACAGGGTATCTTGTGAAAATTAACGGCAAGATGAATGTAGCATGTTACCAGAAAATACCGGCAGACAATTTGTATTCTTCTGCATGAAAGCTGCACATGGGATGCTCTTGGACTTTCCAGCACAACAATGACCCTAAGCACAAGGCCAAGTTGACCCTCCAGTGGTTACAGCAGAAAAAGTTGAGGGTTCTGGAGTGCCCTTCACAGTCTCCTGACCTTAATATTATCAAGCCACTCTGGGAAGATCTCAAAAGCGCGGTTCATGCAAGGCGACCAAAGACTTTGCATGATCTGCAGGCATTTTGCAAAGCCAAATAGGCAGCATATACCACCTGCAAGAATTTGGGGCCTCATAGATAAATATTAAAAAAGACTGCATGCTGTCATTGATGCTAAAGGGGGCAATACACAGTATTAAGAACTAAGGGGATATAGACATTTTGAACAGGGGGCATTTCATTGGTTTGCTTGTTGACATGTTTTATTTTATGATTGTGACATTCTCACCTACATTTACAGAATATGAAACCCATAAGGAATACAAAGAAAGTTGTTTTGCCTGCTCATTCATGGCTTCTTAAAAATGGTACATACTATATATATTACCAATTCTCCAAGGGGGTGCAAACTTTTGAGCACAACTGTATAAGTACCTGTAATAAATAAATAAACTCAATGCTGCCTGATTGTTCTACGTCAGTGACTTTCTAATTAGCCAAGCTTAGATCCGGAATAGATGCCTGGGACACTTCACATTGAAAATACAAGAAGTAGCAACTTCCAGCTGATTGTAGGATGTAGCCTTCATTATTTTGACTCCTTCCTTTCCTCCCAACTCATATAGAAGAATGCGGTTCGAAATCCTAACAAAAGAGGAAATACATTGCGACAGGAACAATTACTGTCAACATTTAAGACATTCATTGACACAACAAATTGTTATCTGCTTTCTGGAGAACCAGAGAGCCCTGTGACTTGTTTAAAGGGGATGCGTGGATTGACACTTCCTGCCTAGGTTGGAGTTTGTCTTTGAGAGTCAATTAAGACCTGGGAATTCTGGGAAAATCAGTATAAGCAGATAAGAGGGTAACACGGATACATGTGAACCAAAGTTGGATGTATAGCCAGCCACACATCTGAGTAGACCCAGAGAAGTGATAGATGTTAAGGATAAGGAGGCCTAGATCTACAGTACAATGGAGGATAATGAAAGGATTCATAAAGCAATATTGGAAGGAAACTTTGATCACATTCCCACCAGACAGCAGAGATTGTCCGTGAAGGTTTTTCTGTGTGCCGACCCTCTTGGTGAGTGTTTATTTCATAGCACCAATATATTCTGCAGAACTATATTTAGAGTATATGGAGCCAGGGGTTTCCAGTATTAAAGGGTAGCTGGTTTCTCCAAGTGTATGTAGTCAAGGCAAATCAAAATTAGAGTGGTGCAGTGGGAACAGGCTTCTCCCAGTACACAGAACCAGAGGATCCCAAAATTACAGGGGGAGCAGGCTTTCCCCAATACATGGAGTTGTGGAATATCAGAATTACTGGGGTGCAGGGACAGTAGGCTTAATGGAGGTCTCTTTCCAGGCAGTTCCATGAGCCCAATTTCTCTCCAGACCATTGCAGCTCAGCATTCTGGAAACAATGGACAAGATGGCACAATCTCTGGACCATACCATATGCCTGGTCAGCATAACTAGATTTATCCTGACATGGTAGGTTAAAAGTTTGCCACTGGAACAGAAAAAATGTCTTCTTCTTCTTGTTCTAACAAAGGATGCCAACTTGTCAGGCTGGAGTGCAGTCCTAGACAACCTCTGGGTACAAGAGACTTAATTGTTGGATAAAGCTAGTTTCCCAATCAAAATTCTGGAATCCAGGACTATTTAGTTATCCTCTCTGTGAGCTTACTGGGCAGGATTCAGTCAGACAATGCCATGGCAGTGGCTTATGCCAACTATCAGGGAGGAAGGGTAGGGACAGTAGGCATCTCCCAGTACATGGAGTAGAGGAGCCCAGAAATAAAGCAGTGTGCAGATTTTAGGCTTCTCCCTGTACATGGTGTCAGGTGATCTCAAATTTAAAGGGGTGCATGGAGAGCAGGCTTATCCCAGTTCATGGGATCAGAGGATCCCAGAATTTTAGGGGAGCAGGCTTATCCCAGTACATGGAATCAGAGGATCCCAGAATTATAGGGGAGCTGGCTTATCCTGGTACATGGAATCAGAGGATCCCAGAATTATAGGGGAGCAGGCTTATCCCAGTACATGGAATCAGAGGATCCCAGAATTATAGGGGAGCAGGCTTATCCCAGTACATGGAATCAGAGGATGCCAGAATTATAGGGGTGCAGTGGGAGCAGGCTTATCCCAGTACATGGACGATCCCAGATTTATGTGGCTGCATGGGGAGTGAGTTTGTCCTAATTCATGGAATCGGGAGATGCAAGAATTAGAGCAATAGGAGAGGAGCAGTCTTCTCCCAGTAAACTGAGTCAGGGATCCCAGAATTAGAGGGGTGCATAGGGAGCAGGCTTCTCCCAGTTCAAGGAGTCAGGAAAACTCAGAAATAAAGGGGTGCAAAGGTTACAGGCTTCTCCCAGTAAGTGGAGTCAGGTGATCCCGGAATTAGGTGTAGGGGGATCAAGCTTCTCCCAATATATGGAGTCAGAGGATCCCAGAATAAAGGGGTGTAGGGGAAGGAAGCCTGTCCTAATATATTGAGTCAGGAGATCCAGGAATTAGAGAGATAAAGGGGAAAAGGGCTCTTCCAGAACATGGAGTCAGTGGATCCCACAAAAAGGGGGGGGGCAGGCTTTTCGCATTAAATGGGGTCCGGTGCGTGTCTGTTCACCGATGCAGGTGAGATTCAGGTCCATTGAGAGCCGGTTACACTCGCCTGTCATGTGAATTGGATGTGGGGGAAACCTGCATCCAATTCGCATATATGTGAACCCTTAGTGTGAAATTTCCTGGTAGTGGGCAATATTAAAAAACTAGATTTTTGTTTTGTGTACAAATTAAGATTTTTTCTTTAATTCCACCTTTATTAGTGGCTACAATAGCATCGAACAGGAACATGGTCGACGATAGCCAAAAACAGTAAAAGACATGACTATCTTGTCAATGTTACAATGGGTCAGCATATATAAACAGGTGAAGGAATAGACCATCATAATGTAAAACCAATCAACATGAAAGAGAAAAAAAAAGGAAAAAGGGCAAACCAAGGCTTCCACTGTGGCAACATAGCCAATGAATGTGCATCATAGGACTAGCAAGGCTTGCCTAATGTCGGTGTTCAATATAGCCTAGGTAAAACGGTTACACTTTAGGTTTTAAAAGCAAATGCACACATACCCCCACCACAGCTCACACGTAGCAGGCATACGTTTGACATATTTATAGTTTTTTTAAAACATTTTTTAACAATACAAAATGTTTTATCCATGTTATATTGATTCATTTAACAAATGTGGAAATGCTCTTTAAATTATTTTCTGCAAGTTGGCTAAAGATTCCCAACAAGATATACACTATATTGTCAAAAGTATTGTGACACCTGCCTTTACATGCACATAAACTTTAATAGCATCCCAGTCTTAGTCTGTAGAGTTCAGTATTAAGTTGGCCCACCCTTTGCAGCTATAACAGCTTCAACTCTTCTGGGAAGGCTGTCCATAAGGTTTAGGAGTGTGTCTATGGGAAAGTTTGACCATTCTTCCAGAAGCGCATTTGTGAGGTTAGGCACTGATGTTGGACGAGAAGGCCTGGCTCACAGTCTCCGCTCAAATTCATACCAAAGGTGTCCTATTGGGTTGAGGTCAGGACTCCTTCACCCAAACTCACTTATCCATGTCTTTATGGACCTTGCTTTGTGCACTGGTGCAAATCATTTGGTGGAGGGGGGATTATGGTGTGGGGTTGTTTTTCAGGGGTTGGGCTTGACCCCTTAGTTCCAGTAAAGATACCTCTTTAGGCATCAGCATACCAAGACATTTTGGACAATTTCATGCTCACAACTTTGTGGGAACAGTTTGGGGATGGCCCCTTCCTGTTCCAACATGACTGCGCTCCAGTGCACAAAGCAAGGTCCATAAAGACATGGATAAATTAGTTTGAGGTGAAGGAACTTGACTGGCCTGCACAGAGTCCTCACCTCAACCCGACAGAACACATTTGGGATAAATTTGAGCAGAGACTGCGAGCCAGGCCTTCTCGTCTAACATCAGTGCCTGACCTCATAAATGCGCTTCTGGAAGAATGGTCAAACATTCTCATAGACACTCCTAAACCTTGTGGACAGCCTTCCCAGAAGAGTTGAAGCTGTGATGGCTGCAAAGGGTGGGCCAACTCAATACTGAACCCTACAGACTAAGACTGGGATGCCATTAAAGTTCATGTGCATGTAAAGGCAGGCGTCCCAATACTTTTGACAATATAGTGTATCATTAAAAATACAAACGGGACACTAGTGTTTAACTCAGCTGTACTTATGTATTTTGATGTTACAGTTGGTGCAAGCAACATCTAAATACCAGAAGACAGGAAAAACAAAGTCTGATATATCTTTGTTTAAAAAAACACACAAAATAACAAATGTAAGGGTAAAATTAGTAAGGCACAAAGATAAAATAGTCACAGGGACATTTCCTCTGGATAAAATTAGAGTGCTAGATTACTCCTTACAAACACTTCTGTTCCAGGAATAGGTACACAAACTCTCGGTATCGTATTTAGCTATAAATTACATAGCACTCCACACAAACTCTCAAATCCCGGAGATTCACTGTACTAAGAAAAGTTCCTTCCAACATATTGAGCCTTTATGTAGCCATTACCTTCTCTTCCAAATTTTAAAAGCTCAAGAAATCTTCACTGTGCAATTGATTTGCTCATGTATGCCATTATTGGCATAAAGCAAAAATAGCCATATTTAGAAGACTTCTTTTCTATGGCAGAAGAAAAACTTTTTCATAACTTTTATTTTTATTTATTTTAGGTACTTATATAGCGCCGTCAGTTTACGCAGCGCTTTACATATACATTGTGCATTCACATCAGTCCCTACCCTCAAGGAACTTACAATCTAAGGTCCCTAACTCACATGCCTACATACACATACTAGGGTCAATTTAGACAGGATCCAATTAACCTATCAGCATGTTTTTGGCATGTGGGGGGAAACTGGAGTACCTGGAGGAAACCCACGCAGACACAGGGAGAACATGCGAACTCCAAGCCGGTAGTGTCGTGGTTGGGATTTGAACCTGTGACCCTTTTGCTGCTAGGCGAAAGTGCTATCCACTACAACACCGCGCTTATCAAGGTTTCTTTTGCATATAGAAAGTTTATTTAGTTGCTGCAGAGCCAGAAGGGACTTATTTTGCAGATTTCCAGGACTGAACTCTGCTGAAGGGTCTCATCTAGGTACTTACGAGCATTGTGTTGAGTCAGCCGTAGAGTTCTTTACAGGTTCAGACCGTGGTGCACCCATCTGGTGGAAGTTTGGTAACCAGTGGGTATGTCCACGGGATGAGCAAAGACTGTCAAGAGTAGCATGCTCCCATACATAACGCTTCTCTATTTCTCTATCCTCTGATTTGCTTGTGGGGGTGCTGCAGTTCTCTCTCTGGACCTTAATTACGATCCATCTACAGTGTTTTTTTTTTCCCCTATTTCCACCAGTTTATGGAGATTGACCTGACCTGGACAAAATTTTTTCTCCTCCTAAGCATTTTGCTCAGCAAACACCCTCTAAAGGTGGGGTTCCTAAATAAGTAATCTGCCCCTGTTGTGGACTCAAATGTTTCCTGTCTTAATAAAACTCTACCTGTTGAGAACATCCTTATATTTAATGACCTGGGGAATAGAAGCCTAGGAGTCCTTGTAAGGCCTTGTTTTCCCTTGAAGGTACCCTGCCACCTGCTACTGTGAACATGTCCATCTGCCAGACATTAGTTGTTTGGTCCAAGGTTATGTCCAAGGATACTGGATCTATTCTGGCAGATCCTTCTGTCCTCCAGCAACTAGAGTTCATGCCTGTGGCTGTACTCTATTGTGTTGGTGGGCTAGCTTATATAATATTCCAAATATCTAAAATGGGCCTCCTTTAGGTACACATGCGGGTGACCCTTTGGCTCAAATGTTGGACTGTGGAGCATCAGTGCAAGACCACCTCTTGCAAAAGCCCTTTGACTGGGAACTCCTTTCTTACAAATCCCTGGGTAAATTTATCAAGGAGGTCATCCTGGTGAAGAGTACCATTTTGCCCCAAACAGAAGGGTAAATCTCCACTTGTGAAACCCTTTACTCCTGAGTCCAGGAAGATTTCCTTTTCTTTCTGTCAGGCCTTAAAAACAAAGGTGGAGTCTGGAACTCCAAGTCTTCCAAATCCACAAACAAATTCTCCTTACAATAAGGGCACCCTTTCAGTTGTCAGAATGGGGGGATGTCTCTTTGCCTTTGTGGCCATCTGGTTCCAAGACATTTCAAAAGTTTGTGTCCAGAACATTATATCTAGAGACTACAGGCTTAAACTCTGCCTTAGCTTTCACCCTGCTTTATGTTGTCATTCTTGCCAGCATCCTTGTACAGATTGGCAGACCTTCATCTTACTTTGACACAGCTCCTCTCAAGGTATCATAGCTATTGAACCAGAAAGTGAAAGGTTCCAAGGTTTCTGTTAAAAACCTGTTTACTGTTGGCAAGAGGGGGCATTTGCCCCCATTCTGAATCTAAAGGTTCTCAGCACATTCTCACTGACCACAAGATGGCAGTATGAGATGTCTTTCCCCTGGAGTACTGTTACATTCACCCCTCATAGGGGTTAATCTGAGTATGTCACGGCCGGAAATGACCTCACCGGAAATACACTGCAACTATTTGCTTTGTAAAGCCTTTAAAAGGGATCAAAATGCTGCTGAGAAGCCCACCCTGATGAAACCTACAGCTAAGTAGTTGAAACACGCCAGTGTACGTGCCATGGACCCCCCATCTACTCATGCCAGCAGCAGCCCTTCTTCCATCTGGAGCCCTCCACACATCAGCCGTGAACCGGAAGTGGGTGGCGTAAACCGGAAGTGCACAACCGGCATGTCTCCATCTGAAACAATGTGGATATCCCGACCCTAGGAGACCTCCCAATGCCATACTTGGTGAAGACCACATCCATACCTATGATCTACTCCCTGGACGCACCAGCACTGCCCCATTCGGCATCCCCTCATGTTGATCCGGTGACCACATACTACAGAACTGTGTGTTACACTACTTACGGTATTGATTCCGGATACTGCGGTATGGGAGGAGCTTACCTCCCTGGCTGCCACACCTGATCATTGATCACTGCTACATCCTGGTCTGAGTACAATGATTGCCAGTACTCAGTACCCCACACAACACAGATATTGCTGGACTACTGTCTGGCCATCATTAATATCTGACTTGCCGGTTTCCCTATAGGGAGATTCTGGCAGTCAGGGAGTCTGCTGTGAGGAGGTCTCAGCACACCACTGCAGTACCCTCTTCCACTTCCCCTGCTTACCTGCGGTGTCTGTGTAGACTAGTCTATAACCTCTGCAATCTTTCAATTACAGTCTGCAGGATTATGTGTGCAGGATTTGTTACGATATCTGTCTGTTATGCCTATGTGCATCACTGTGAGTCCTTACTTTTTAGCAGGACAAATAGGTGGTCCGGATGTACCAGGTGCGTCACCATACTTGACATTAGTGCTGCCAACCCGGCTGTCCTAGGACCACTTGAGTCCTGCATCTATGTGCTCCTTGTCTGCAGTCTGCAGGACTTAATGTGTTAAATCATGCTTTAATGTCACTCTGAGATTCCTGTGTGTACTGGCGTGATAACTCATCTCTCAATAGGATAATTAAGTGGTCTGAATGTACCAGGTGGATCACTATACTTGTCAGAAGTACTGACCACCTAGTTTCCCCAGAATCACTTCAGTCCTGTATGCATCTTCTTCATACCTCTGGGTATCACTCACATCACCCCTAGCTCACACGCTAGTCTCCTGACCAAGGCACTTTCCACCTGAGTGCTTCGTTTTGCATTCAATTCCCAGTTCGACTGCCGCTCTCTGCTCCTCCTCTGTTCTAACTTGGAGACTGTATTGAAGGACGAATCAATGTCTAAACTAACTTCCACCATATACAAAGCTCTTCAGCCCTCGATCCATTTCGGGCTGGAGACCTTGTATGACAGGTGGCTCAGTGAGTTTCCGGGATTGGATGCGGAGAGCTGGGAGGAGATCTGCGAATATCCATTCTCGCAAATGGTCTTGGCTAGAGATCGCCTAATCCAATTTAAATTAATACATCGTGTGAACATGACGCCCTACAAGTTAGACAAAATCTACCCCAATTCTCGTATGGCCTGCTGGAGGTGTGGGATCCCGAGAGCCGACTTTAATCACATGTCCTGAGGTCATGTCCTGAGATTCCGGCTTACTGGAGTAGGGTCACTGAGTTTATCTCATCACTTATCACCATCCCCATTCTTTGAAGGTGGAGGTCTGTCTGTTGGGCCTGGTAGGTTCTCTGGCTCATCGACGGGCAAAAAGAACCCTTATAGGGTTGGTCCTATTTTATGCCAGAAAAGCCATAATCCTCAGGTGGAAACAGCCGGCGGCCCCATCCCTAAACTCTTGGAAAGCACTGGTCAACTCAGTAATCCCTCTATACAAATCTACATATATAGCTAGAGGCTGCCCAGTCAAGTTTGACAAGATTTGGCATATTTGATTGGAAGCTGACACATCTAACGCATCCCCATAAACCCACCTTCGGACTAATATAGGTCCCTGATCTGTGGTTGAGTGCCGGCCCCGCACTACAGCCTACTGCTCCTTCTTTATTGGTTTAATAGAGTACAATTTAGCAGAACATGATGGAGCCATTCAGCTCCCCAGTATGCACCGGGTATCCTTCTATCACACCGACAGTGAGGAGTCATGAGCAACTCTAATGTTAAGTCACTTGTGTTTAAGAGTTTTAGTTTTGTTTAACAACTCAATGTTAGTAGATTCGAGGCAGGGTATACCTGAATGGCTTTGTTTTGTAAACCTCTTCTAAAAATACCAATAAACAGAATTTAAAAAAAAATGGTGGCCTTGACTTGTCAAGAACTCTTTCGTGTGCTACCCAATGTTAAGGTTGTATCTTCTTTCCTCCCAAGATGTGTTTTTTTTTCCCTTCACCTTAACTGGGGCATTGTTCAACCAACTCACTGTCCTGGTCCTAAACATCCTAAGGGGACGTCTCGCCATTGTCTGCATGTGGTACACGCTGTTCAAGTTTTTTTTCAGTTACAGCTCACATTCAGCAGTCTAACTCCTTGTTCATCAATCCTGAAGGTCCCTGTAGGGGACAACCTGCTTCACATTTGACTATCGCCAAATGGATTCAACAGCTATTCAAGCCTATTAAGGGCAAAGCTCCGCCTAGCGCCTGTTTTTGAGATAAGCAAAGTTGCTACCTGGTCTGTTCACGTGTTTGTTAAGTTTTACCACGTACAGTACCTCATAAGGGTAGCTGTCAAAATTCGGCTCAGTGTGACCACACATGCTACACGCAAATGCCCCGGTCTCTGCCAGGTCCTAGAGACCTGTTATACATCTATGCATGTGCCACATAATTAACCACTTCCTTACTGGGCACTTAAACCCCCCTCCTGCCCAGACCAATTTTCAGGTTTCAGCGCTGTTGCATTTTGAATGACAATTGCGCGGTCGTGCAGCGTTGACTTTGGACTTTTAACCAGACCCGTCCTCCCCCCAAATTCACGGGTCATTCCTTCACCAATTAATACACCGTGTACGTATCTACATATTGTCCAGAGATCCTGGACCGTCTCTGGCCCCGTAAACGCACATCGTACACACCAGTGTGACTCGGCTTAAAACTGTCGATGGGAATACTCCATGACATGCACCATTTTGAATTGTTTGTGCACTTGTCTGGTCCATCGTTGAAACGAATAGAGTTTTTGTCCGCGATCCGCCTCGAAACGGGAATTATCCGAACTTATCGACAACTTAGGTAAACCGCTATCAGTTTACACTTCGTCCAACA
>BLSH010076911.1:155111-181358 GCA_018402905.1 Glandirana rugosa | reverse complement strand
ACACATAGACACACACATACACACACACACATACATAGACACACACAGACACACACACACAGACACACACATACACACACACACATACATAGACACACACAGACACACATAGACACACACATACACACACACACATACATAGACACACAAACAGACACACATAGACACACACATACATAGACACACACATAGACACACACACAGACACACATAGACACACACATGCATAGACACACACATACATAGACACACACATAGACACACACATACACACACACACATACATAGACACACACATAGACACACACATACACACACACACATACATAGACACACAAACAGACACACATAGACACACACATACATAGACACACACATAGACACACACACAGACACACATAGACACACACATGCATAGACACACACATGCATAGACACACACATAGACACACACACACATACATAGACACACACATGCATAGACACACACATAGACACACACACACATACATAGACACACACAGACACACATAGACACACACATACACACACACACATACATAGACACACACATAGACACACAGACACACATAGACACACACATGCACACACATACACACACACACACCCATGTTTACAGTCTCCCGTCCCATACTTGTCTTCAGGATAAGAGGCGGCATGCGATGCAAGGCTTCAGCAGTGCTGGTCTCACTGACACAAGCAGCATGAATAAAGAATGTTACACATACAGCTTAGTTGTCCGCCGTGCTGCTGAACTGATGATAACCCCTGCATTCTCTCACCAGTCCGGGAAGTGTCCTCCTCCTCCTCCCCGTGCTCTCGCTCTCCTCACAGGACCAGCCTGCTTACTGCATTCACCCCGTTCTGTCTTTCCGGGAGCCTCTCATGGGGCCCCCGGGTAGTGGCTGAGTGGTCAGTCCTCCCATGCGTGCGAGGCAGGACTTGAGAGGACAGGTCAAGGGGGCTTTTGTTGGTGGGAGACACAGCACTGCGCGTACCCCCAGCCCTTGGTGCACGTACCACCAGGGGTACGCGTACCACGGGTTGAGAAACCCTGCTGTAAAGGAAGCCACATAAACCACGTCCAGGCCAACTACAAGATCACATATTCTGCTTTGTTAGTTGGTCAGGAGTTTAGCTTGTTTTGCTGTTGTTGGCTGTATGTGACATTTCAGCATGGGACAGTTAGAGCTCAGGAGGTAACAGGAAAGCAGAATGTTGTCAAAAATTTGGAGTTTTGCTGAGCAAGCAGAACACAATGTTGTCGGAGAAGTATGAAGAGGAAATTCCTGGATCGCGGCTTCCGAACAGTGGGTAGCAAATTCCATCCTTGCTCCCTGAACACATGCAGCTGTGAACATCAATTTTTTTCCTTTTAGCAATGTTTGTAAGGATGCAGCAGCTCCTAGTCATTTTCCACAGGTAGCCACAAGTCCTCCAAGGACACCCAACTGTTACATCCCTGTCTTTTCCTTTGGATCTGTTGTGAAGTTCCTTGCTGCACCATCTGTTGGTTGCCAGATTTGCTGGTTGGAAGTTGAAGAGTGGGAAATTTTGAGTGAAGAGTGAAACAGTTGTGTTTTTGACTGCTGGTGTTTGCTGTGTTTGCAGTTTTATTTTTTGTGGCTTTTTCCTTGCAGCTTTTAACAGATTTTCTGTCACTTTTTAAATATTTTTTTTTCTTTCCTTCCTTCAGACTACTAATTAAGGGGAGTGGCTAATTGGTCACAGGTGATCCAGGTCCTATATAACTCTCTGTAGAACTAATTTTTGAGCTTGCTCATCCTTGAGCTTGCCATCTTTTTGTTTGCTGGATCTCTGAGCAAGTGGAACTTGACTAAGTGGTGAGTTAAAAACCAGAGTTTAAAACAGGAGATTATAACAGGAGTCTTCAAACCTGTAAGTTACATCTGAAATTTCCTGTTATAAGTGTTGTATCTGGGAAAATGTGTGCTAGCAAAATTGAAGGTTTTGTACAGTGCACAGTTTGCCGCATTTATGCAACAATGGAGCAACAGCTCCAGGATGGATATCGCTGCGACAGATGTGAGCAGGTTGCCCTTCTGAAAGCTCGCATTAGAGATCTGGAGGAGCAAATTGCAACACTGGCCAGTACTGACAACCTTGAAAGGGGTAATCTGCTCACTGAGCAGGTGGCTAGTAAGGTTAATGGGGAGGGTGGAGGGGTAAGTCAGGATTATAAGGTAGGTAGATGGGTTAATACAGTTAGAGGGAGTGGTAGGGGCTCACAGAAAAGGAGGGCCAGCCCTGGGTTTGAACACCCTAACAGATTTGCCAGGTTCAGTGAAGATGTGGGGGTGGCAAACTCAGTGGTGGCAGCCCTAGAT
Organism: Glandirana rugosa; assembly: GCA_018402905.1. NCBI lineage: Eukaryota > Metazoa > Chordata > Amphibia > Anura > Ranidae > Glandirana > Glandirana rugosa. Next base: position 178,989 of record BLSH010076911.1, on the reverse strand, counting down.
GTCACTGCTCCCCCTAACAGCTGGGAGAGCAGCCCATATAGTAGGGGGGGTAAGGGGAGCAGGTAGGCCTAGACAGTTGGTGGTAATTGAAGATTCTATAATCAGAAGGACTGATAGAATAATTTGTCGCCAAGTTCGCCTCAACCAAACTTTTTTTGTCTCCCTGGTGCCAGGGTTCGGCATGTGGTGGACCGGTTTGATAAACTACTGGGAGGGGCTGGGCATGACCCAGCTGTCTTGGTCCACGTTGGAACCAATGACAGAATATATGGAAGGTAGAGGCTCCTTAACCCCTTCCTTACTGGGCACTTAAACCCCCCTCCTGCCCAGACCAATTTTTGGCTTTCAGCGCTGTCGCATTTTGAATGACAATTGCACGGTCGTGCGACGTTGTACCCAAATAAAATTTGCGTCCTTTTTTTCCCACAAATAGAGCTTTCTTTTGGTGGTATTTGATCCCCTCTGCGTCATTTCTGATCGCCGCTATAAACAAAAAATGAGCGACAATTTTGCAAAAAAGAACAATATTTTTTACTTTTTGCTAAAGTACAAATCCATTAAAAAAATTATTCATCAGTTTTGGCCGCCATATATTCTTCTACATATTTTTGGTAAAAAAATAAATCGCAATCGGCGTATATTGATTGGTTTGCGCAAAAGTTATCGCGTCTACAAACTGGGAATTGATTTCTGGCGTTTCTATTATTTTTTTTTTTTTACTAGTGATGGTGGCGATCTACGATTTTTATCGGGACTGCGATATTGGGGGGACATGTCGGACATTTTTGACACATTTTTGGGACCAATGACATTTATACAGCGATCAGAAATTTAAATGTCCACTGATTACTGTATAAATGTCATTGGCAGTGAAGGGGTTAACCAGCAGGGGGCAGTGAAGGGGTTAATAAATGTTCCCTGGCTGTGTTCTAACTGTGGGGGGGCAGGGCTGGCCGGGACATAACAGATCTAACTGATCCCAGTGACAGGGATCAGTAGATCTGCTTGTCCCCTGTCACAGAACGGGGAACCGCCGTGTTTACAACGGCGGTTCCCCGTTCTGAGGCTCCTAACTGATCGGCGGGTCTCGGGCGGACATAGAGTCTGTCCGACCCGCGGGCACGCTCGCGCTGTCGCCAGGGGGCGCGCTGGGGCATGCGCAGTGGAGGACGTCCATGGACGTCCTCCCGGCATTTCAGATCCGCGCTGGAGCCGTATTTTGGCAATAGCGCGGATCTGAAGTGGTTAAGAACCAATTTAAGGAATTAGGTTGCAAGTTGAAGGGAAGGATCTCCAATGCGATATTCTCTTCCATGCGCAACACAGGAACGGCAGGGGGAGATTAGAGCCCTGAATGCATGGCTAAAGACCTGGTGTAAGGAGGAGGGCTTTGGGTTTTTAGAGCACTGGAATGTCTTTTCATTGGGGTACAACCTATATACTAAAGATGGTTTGCACCTAAATAGAAGGGGTTCTGTTGTGCTGGGGGAGAGGCTTATGGGAAAGCTGGAGGAGTATTGATACCAGGATTGAGGGGGGAGGGTGAATTAGATTATAATGGGGTAGACAGGTCAGATAGGGGTCAGCCCCTGTTGGTGGGTGTAATGGGGAAAGATGGGGGAGGGCTATGGAAGATGATATGAAGGTTCCCATGTTACAATCAACCATTGGAAATGGTACTGTTTGTACTAAAATAAAAAAATATGCAACATACATGTGCAAGACGGGACAGTGAATTAAAGTGTTTGTTCACCAATGCCAGAAGTCTGCCAAGGAAAATAGGTGAGTTGGAAGCTCTGGTGCATGAGGAGATCTATGATTTGATTGGTATTGCTGAATCTTGGCTTCATTCTTCACGACTGGGCTATTAATATTCCTAGCTATACTCTCTTTCGGAAAGACAGGGTAAAACAGATGGGTGGTTTTGTCTGCTTCTATGTGAGAAGTGATCTCAAAGCGAGTGTGAAGGAGGACCTAGTTGATGGAGAGTGTGTTGAGTCTGAAGCATGGGTAGATCTGTATATGGGTGTGCGCACTACAAAGGTTATCATTGGAGTTTGTTATAGACCTCCCAGTGTTAAAGAAGAGGGGGAGACTCAGCTTCTTGCACAGATGGAAAGAGCTGCAAGGGCTGGGGCAGTGATAATAATGGGGGGATTTTAACTACCCAAAAATTAACTGGAGTAATAGCACTGCTGGGACAGTTAAAGGGCAAAAATGTATAAATCTATTACAGGACAATTTTATGGTCCAGTTTATTGAGGCCCCAACTAGGAATGGTGCTTTGCTGGACCTGGTAATCGCATACCATGCAGAGCTTATTACCAATATTTATCTGGAACATCACAGTAGCAGTGACCATAACATGATTTCATTTAATGTAAGCTGCAAGCAACAAACACATATGGGGAAAGATAAAAACACTTAACTTTAAGAGAGCAAATTTTACAAGGATGAGGGCTGCTCTCCAGGACTTAGACTGGGAGGGAATATTGGCATCGATGAACACAGAACAGAAATGGGAATTTTTCAAAAAGACTGTATGCGAACTCACTACAAAGTATATTCCCTTGGGCAATAAGTTTAAAAGGCTAAAAAGAAAACCTATGTGGCTCACAACCAAAGCTAAAAAAGTTATAAATGATAAGAAAAGAGCATTTAAAAAATATAAAAATGAAGGAACACTATCATATTTTAAATGTTTCAAAGAATATAACAGAATATGTAAAAAGGAAATCAAGGATGCAAACATTCAAAACAAACGACAGATTGCAAAAGATAGTAGGACAAACCCAAAAAAATTCTTCAAGTATATTAATAATAAAAAGGTCAGGTCTAAGCATGTAGGCCCTTTACAACATAATCTAGAGTGCGTGACTGGGGACAAAGAGAAGGCAAACTTATTAAATATTTTCTTCAGCTCAGTGTATACAAATGAGCATGGGGGAGCTCATGTCCATAATGGGGGTGGTGGTGATACAGCTCCAAATGATCCATAATGGTTTAAAAGTGAAATGATCCAGAAGTATTTAGACAGAATAAAGGTAGATAAAGCACCTGGACCAGATGGCATCCACCCACGGATCCTAAAAGAATTGAGCTCCGTCATTTCAAAGCCATTGTATCAAATTTTTAGGGACTCCTTAATGACTGGAATAATACCACTGGATTGGTGTAGGGCCAATGTGGTGCCCACATTTAATCACTTAACAACCGCCCTATATTTAAGTGATGGCTACAGGGTGGTTGCTTAATTCTGGGAGGACGTACAGTGTTGTCCTCCGATGAACGCGCTTCCCGCGCGCCCCCTGGGAGCATCACAGATCGTGGTGAATGGCCACTGTGAGCGGCCTTTTACTACGTGATCGCTCCGTCAAATGACGGAGCGATCACATGTAAACAAGCCGGCGGAAATGCCGGCTTTTCTCTCCCCTCTCCGCACCGATAGGTGCATTGTGAGAGGGGGGAGAGAGGATGTGCTGCAGCACAGTGGGCGAAGTGTAGTGCCCACAGTGCTGCAAAGCGACAGGCTGCAACCCCCACCATCCATCCAGCCTCACCACCCACCCAGCCATTCTCACCGCATCCATGCTCACCCACCCAGTCATCCTCTCCCCCGTGCTCCCCCATCCATCCATGCTCAGCCACCCATGCATCTATCCATGCTCACCCATCCAGCCATGCATGCTCATCCACCCATCCATGCTCACCCATCCATCCATCCATCCATGTTCACCCACCTAGCCATGCTCACCCACACATCCGTGCTCAGTCATCCCCATCCATGCTCATCCATACCCATCCATGCTCAGTCATCCTCATTCCTGCTCATTCATCCCCATCCATGCTCATCCATCCCCTTCCGTGTTCATCCATCCCCATCCGTGCTCAGTCACCCTCTTCCGTGCTCAGTCATCCCCATCCATGCTCATCCATCATTCGTGCTCAGTCATCCCATCCATGCTCATCCATCCCCATCTGTGCTCATCCATCCCCATCGGTTCTCAGTCATCCTCATCCGTGCTCAGCCATCCTCACCAGTGCTCATCCATCCCCGACCACGGCTCATCCATCCCCATCCATGGCTCATTTGTGCCTCATTCATGCTCATCCATACCACATCAGTTCTCATCCGTGACACATCCATGCCACTACAGTGCCAATCCGTGCCACTGCAGTGCCCATCTGTGCCACTACACTTCCCATCCATGCCACTACAGTGCCCATCCGTGCCACTACACTGCCCATCCGTGCCACTACAGTGCCCATCCGTGCCACTACACTGTTCATCCGTGCCATTACACTGCCCATCCGTGCCACTACAGTGCCTATCCATGCCACCACAGTACCTCACAATAGTATAAAAGGTAGTCAAATTAGGTTTGAAATGTATGCCCCTATAACAGCTGATGGTGCTCCCTACATGTTGGGTCTCTTTAAGCGGCCAGGCAGTGTAAAAGTGTCACACACGTGGTATCACCATACTCGGGAGGAGCAGCAGAATATATTTTGGGGTGTCATTTTTGCTAGGTACATGCTGTGTGTTAGAAATATGTTGGAAAAAGGACATGTTCAAAAGACTCATTATGCCTCATAGAATATACATTGGGGTGTTTTCTTTCCAAAATGGGGTAATTTTTTGGGAGTTTCCATTGTCCTGGTGCTCCAGGACCTTCAAAAGTGCAAGAGGTAGTCAAGAAATTACAGTATGTGTGTAATTTATGCTCCTAGAACGCCTGATGGTGCTCCCTGCATGTTGGGCCTCTGTATGTGGCCAGGCTGTGTAAAAGTCTCACACATGTGGTATCACCATACTTAGGAGGAGTAGTAGAACGTGTTTTGGGGTGTAATTTGTGGTATGCATATGCTGGGTGTGAGAAATAACCTGTTAACATATGACAATTTTGTGGGAAAAAAAATCTTCATTTTGCAGAGTGGAAAAAATTACAACTTCAAAAAATTCACCATGCCTCTTACTAAATACCTTGGAATGTCTACTTTCCAAAAAGGGGTCATTTGGGGGGTATTTGTACTTTCCTGGCTTGTTAGGGTCTTAAGAAATGAGATAGGCTGTCAGTATATTAGGTGTGATCAATATTCAGTGATTGGCACCATAGTTTGTAGACTCTATAACCTTCACAAAGACCAAATAATATACACTAATTTGTTGTTTTTTTTTTACCAAAGATAGGTAGCAGTATACATTTTGGCCAAAATTTATGAAGAAAAATTACTAATTTGCAAAATTGTATAACAGAAATAAAGAAAAATTCATTTTTTACAAAATTTTCGGTCTTATTTAAATTATAGTGCAAAAAATAAAAAACCAAGCAGTGATTGAATACCACCAAAAGAAAGCTCTATTTATGTGAAAAAAAAGTACGCAAATTTCATATGGGTACAGTGTTGCATGACTGAGTAATTGTCATTCAAAATGTGAGAGCACTGAAAGCTGAAAATTGATCTGGTGGTTAAAAAGGGATCAAAGTCTTTACCGAGTAACGATAGACCTGTTAGTTTAACTGCTATAGCTGGGAAGATACTGGAGAGTTTAATAAAAGACCACATAGATGAGTTATTTTGGAAAAAAATGTTTTAAGCAACAGGCAGCATGGATTTATGAAAGACAGAAGTTGTCAAACAAACCTGATTTCTTTTTATGAGGAGGTAAGTAAAACCTTGGAGGGGTGGCTGTGGATGTGGTATACTTGGATTTTGCAAAAGCGTTTGACACCGTTCCCCACACACGGCTAATGTGTAAGGTAAAGTCTACAGGCTTGGAAAGATCAGTTTGTAAATGGATAGAAAACTGACTAAAAGACCGAATTCAGAGAGTAGTGGTTAATGATTCTTATTCTGAATGGTCTAAGGTTATCAGTGGTGTACCCCAAGGTTCAGTGTTGGGACCCTTACTTTTCAATATATTTATAAATGATATAGGGTCTGGGATTAAAAGTAACATTTCAGTGTTTGCAGATGACACCAAGCTATGCAGTGGAATAACTTCTCTACAGGATGTCTCCAACATACAAGCCAACCTCAATGCACTGTTTAAAGTGGTGGTATACTCGTACAAAAAAAAAAAAAAAAACCTGTAAGGGAAAGGCATAATGAGCTAGTATGCACCGCATACTAGCTCATTATGAAATGCTTACCTCAGAACGAAGCTCCGATGGGTCTGCTCGGTCCCCGCAGAGGGAGCCGACATGTTCCCTCGGGGATGCTTCTGGGTACGCGGCTGCGGAGCTGTGGGTGGCCGGAGCCGCGAGACTTCACTCCCGCGCATGCGCGCTGGAGCCCGTTTTTCCAGCAAGGTCCGGCGCTATGCACCTGGCCTTCACCGGGACCTCACGGCACATGCACCGTGATGTCAGTGGCTGCATTTAGGGCAAATATCTCCTAAACCATGCAGGTTTAGGAGATATTAATTTTACCTACAGGTAAGTAGTATTTAGTAAAATAATTGGGTATACAACCGCTTTAATTGGGCGACTATGTGGCAAATGAGGTTTAATGTAGATAAATGTAAAGTTATGCATTTGGGGGCTAAGAATATGCATGCATCGTACATACTAGGGGGAGTACAACTGGGGGATCCATAGTGGAGAAGGATCTGGGGGTGTTGGTAGATCATAAGCTTAATAATGGCATGCAATGCCAAGCTGCAGTTTCCAAAGCAAGCAAAATCCTTTCTTGTATTAAGAGAGGTATGGACTCCAGAGATAGAGACATCATTTTGCCCCCCTGTACAAATCATTAGTAAGACCTCATCTGGAATATGCAGTTCAGTTTTGGGCACCAGTTCTTAAAAAGGATATCGGGGAACTGGAGAAAGTGCAGAGAAGGGCAACCAAACTTATAAGAGGCATAGAGAAGCTCAGCTATGAGGAAAGATTAGAGGAACTGAATTTATTCTCTGTTGAGAAGAGGAGATTAAGGGGGGATATGATCAACATGTACAAATATATAAATGGTCCATCTAGTGAACTTTGTGTTGAGTTATTTACTTTAAGGTCATCACAAAGGACAAGGGGCACTCTTTACGTCTAGAGGAAAAAAGATTTCATCCCCAAATACGGAAAGGTTTCTTCACAGTTAGAGCTGTGAAAATGTGGAGTAGACTCCCCCCAGAGGTGGTTTTGGCCAGCACAGTTGATTGCTTTACAAAAGGCCTGGATTCTTTCCTAAATGTAAATAATATAACTGGGTACTAACATTTATAGGTAAAGTTGATCCAGGGTGAATCCGATTGCCTCTCGGGGGATCAGGAAGGATTTTTTTCTTCCGTTATAGCAAATTGCTTTGCTGGGGGTTGCCTTCTTCTGGATCAACTGTGGGTGAAGGATTGTGTATATGGGATTGTATGGTTATTTATATGTATATGTATGTGTATATATATATATATATATATATTATTTTTTTTTTTTTTTGATTGGTTGAACTAGGTACACTTGTGTCTTTTTTCAACCTGACTAACTATGTAAGAATAGTGAACTGCAGTGCAGGTTCACTTTAGCATGCCGGTCATATTGCTGAGAAAAAAAGACTTCTGTTTTTTTCTTAATGTTTGATTGTTGATCTTGATTTGGTTTTAGAGAGCTCACCTTACTTGCAGATACTCACCTTTGCCGCACTCCCACAATGCTCCATTGCTCTCTGTCAGAGTCCTCAGGAATGCCAGGTGCTTCTGAATATGGGGAACCCATGTTTTGACGGATACAGAGCTTACACCAGGTTTAGAACCATAGCTTTGATGGAGGTAAGGGTATCGGTGGGTAAGCTTTCTAAAAGGGCTCATTCACACCTGTTGATGTGCTAACAGCAGCAGCTAATTTAATAGCAGATGGCACAGTGGTATAGTGGATAGCACTTTTGCCTAGCAGCAAAGGGGTCGTTGGTTCGAATCCCAACCACGACACTACCTGCGTGGAGTTTGCATGTTCTCCCTGTGCCTGCGTGGGTTTCCTCCAGATACTCTGGTTTCCTCCCACACTCCAAAGACATGCTGGTAGGTAAATTAGATCCTGTCTATATTGGCCCTAGTATATGTATGAATGTGAGTTAGGGACCTTAGATTGTAAGCTCCTTGAGGGTAGGGACTGATGTGAATGTACAATATATATGTAAAGCGCTGCGTAAATTGACGGCGCTATACAAGTACCTGAAATAAATAAATAAAATACAAAATAGGTCAAGTGACAGATTCCTTATACGCTCACTTTTTTTCAATGCCTCCATTAAAAGCCTGTGACGTATAATACTATGAAGGATGTCACCAGCACGGCAAGCTGGAGGCACTCTTTCATTATGGATTACGTTTTTCAAGTTGGATGGCCTCCTAGTCTCAGTCTGGTTTACTATGTAACATGACCTTCCTGGTATTCTTTCCGATTGCTGTGTATTTAAAGCTGAAGAGTGCAATAAATTTTACTAAGGCTTCTAGATTTTCTCCCGTTTAAGATGTGTTGATTAAATGTGCTGTGTCCTGTATTCTGGGAGGCAATGTAGTTATAGAGTGCTCTATTAACAGGTTCAGGCATCCATAAAACAGGGGCAGGTTGCTGAGTATATCATAGCAGGAACAGGAACTAGAACTCACTTGAACAGAGTATAGAAAGTATTCTACATTCTGTATAACAACTGCAAATAGTGACATCTAAATGCCAGAGGCATGAACACAGCAGTATACGATGCCAAAATGTTTTGCTGTGTTTATCCCATTGGAGACATTTTAATGCTTTCTGTCCCTAAGATGCAACAGGAAGTGACAGGAAATCATTGCAACGTGAAGGGAGGCCAGGAGTGCCTCCCGCGAAAGGCCAGGAAGCACCGCCGCTGAGGTTTTACCGCTATTGCCACAAAGAGAACCGGAGTCATGCCAAAAAATATGTTTGGTGTTTGCTTTCTGATACAGCATCCTTATTGTGTACCTGGCATTGCTTTTAGTGATTTCTGTGATATCACAGGCTTTGTACACTTAACCACTTAAGGGCCGGAAGGATTTCCCATGTTAAGACCAGAGCACTTTTTGCAATTCGGCTCTGCATCGCTTTAACTGACAATTGTGCAGTCATGCAATATTATACCCAAACAAAATTTGCGTCCTTTTTTACCCACAAATAGAGCTTTCTTTTGGTGGTATTTGATCACCTCTGCATCATTTCTGATCACCGCTATAAACAAAAAAAAGAGCGACAATTTTTCTTACAATATTTCTTCATTTTTGCTATAATACAAATCCAAAAAATATATAAAAAAACAAATGAATTCATCAGTTTTGGCCAATTTATATTCTTCCTCATATTTTTGCTATATAAACATCGCAATAGGCGTTTATTGATTGGTTTGCGCAAAAGTTGCCGCGTTTACAAACCATGAGAATTCATTTCTGGCGTTTTTGTATGTTTTTTTTTTTACCAGTAATGGTGGTGATCTGCGATTTTTTTTTTTGGACTGCCATATTGCAGCGGACATGTCAGACATTTTTGACACTTTTTTGGGACCATTGACATTTATACAGCGATCAGAAATTTAAATAGCCACTGATTACTGTATAAATGTCATTGTCAGTGAAGGGGTTAACCTGCAGGGGGTGATCTAGGGGTTAAATGTGTTCCTTTGGCGTGTTCTAACTGTGAGGGGGCTGGGCTGCCAGGGGCATAAGAGATCTAACTGATCCCAGTGACAGGGATCAGCAGATCCCTTACATGCTGCCTGACAGAGCGGGGAACCGCCGTGTTTACATCTGCGGTTCCCTGTTTTTCTTCTCTGCCAAGCAATCGCGGCTGTAATGAACCACGTACCTGAGCGAGTGGAGCCTGTCTCTTGTAGGAGGAGACCTCTCATACAGCTCTGACTCAGAGCCCACTGGAATGGGAACAGTGGTCACGTGAGTCCAGCGAGGTAGGAGTGCCTCTGGAAAACAGCAGGAGACTGGATGCTGGAGTGGAGCTGGTAACACCGGACAGCAGACAGCTGGAAACAGGAACAGCAGCAGCAGACAGCGATCACAGCAGCTAGATGCAGGGCACAGGACAGCAGACAGCTGACTGTAGAAGCAGGCAGGAGAATGGTCAGGCAAGCCGGGTCAATCACAGATGAATGGAGTAGCAGAATCAGTATGCGGGGGATGGTCAGAGGCAAGCTGGGTTCGGCAACGGAGATCAGGCAGGCAGGGGTTAGCAGGATCCAAAACAAGCCGGGTCAGGGTAGGAGAAGACAGGGTGGTCTAAACAAGCCAGGTCAATCAGGTAACGGATCAGGTAGCAGATAACGGCAAGCAGGTACAGGTACTGACAAGCTGCAGATCAGACAGCACTAAAGCCAAGGTCTGACTTCCTTATTAAGGCCCAAGGGATGTGCTGACAGAGCTGCTGGGTCCTAGGGCCCTCCTGCTCTGACAGATTCTGGGTCCTAAAGTCCTCCTGCTATGACGGATTCTGGGTTCTGACAACATTCCTGCGCATGCGTACATGTGCACGTCTCTGAACGGTTGTGGGAATCTTCATCTGAATCCGTGTGCGCGTGCGCATAAGCGTGCGCGATCGCAACGCTCGTCTAGATCCCTGACAGCGGCTCCCCGGCAGAGATTGAGTCCGCCTGAGCCACAGCCACACTTCTGTAGAGTGCGGCGGGCACAAGAGTACCCTGCCGGCGGCGTGCTCCCGCCCGCTACCGCACAGGCTCGAGACACCTTTTATAGACGGCGATTCGCGGGACGCTGCAGCTTTGTAGCACGAGATGGTCAGGAAGTGGTTAACCTAGTGTGTCAGAGGGGCTGAAGTACTTGAGGAGGTCAAGGCAAAGAACAGAGGATCCACCTTATCCAGTGGCTCCTTCGGAGGTAGCGCTATACCTGGAAAAAAAAAAAAAAGGTTTTGCCATTAGATGACAGAGGTGTAGAAAGGTAGCCCATCCCTCTCTACCTCCTGTATTGGCTTAGGGTTTTTTGGGGATATTGAAAAGAATGTCCTCTAACATTGATAGTAATCATTCTGTTTTGTTACTTTCACTGTCAGAACTTTCATCTACTTCAACCTGCCATTCTGTCAGCAACAGGCTGCAAAGTATTTGGTGGTTTGGCTACCGACTCCTTGGGGTGAGGTCACCATACTTCAGACGGGACCAAGCTTCTACCCAGATTTTCTGGTACCCCAATTAGGCTGCAGTTCCCTCTTGGTACTTCCTGTTACTTAGCACTTTAGGCGTCAGTCCTAGGTTTCTTTCCAAGCACATGGTCATCCTCTGCGGACAGGAAGCCCAGTGGGAGACTAAAGTTCAGCAGGGACTGACCGAATTTTTATCAGTGTTTGGCTGCCCCTGTTCAACAGAAGTAATTTGTTTGATCAACATCTGACGAAGGGACATGCTAGAAACATGGGGTGTGGGTTGACTGGGCTGCTTGCTAAACAGAACCCTGCCATAGCTGACTACAATCAGGAAAGACCTCAGAGAAGACTCTCATCATGCAGGACCTGGCCTGAAAGACCGTGAACTTTCTCCCACAGAGGATGTGGGGTATGATTTGGATAGCTGGTGACATCCGGGTGTACTAGAGAGCACTCCCAATGCTTGTAAGGAAGAAAAAGAGAGGGACTATCTCAGTAGGATTGAAAGAGAGCTAACACAGCAATTCCTATCCCTGTCTGAGGACTTGTACTGAACCGAAGACCTTTTCCGGAGACCCAGAAGAGGGAATAGTAGTGCTTTCTTCATGGGCCCCAACATTTGGCAGCCAACTTTTTTTTTTCTTCATCGATCATAGACCAGTGGGGTAAAACTGGGACTGTTATAACAAGTTATGACCGTCTTTAGATATTGTTGCTAGGTAAATGCAGTTCAGTTCTGTTAATTACTGATAGTCAGAATGCTGCAGGTGTTTAAAGCGGTAGTAAACCCATCCATTTAACAATTTAAAAACCAGTTACATCCCGGCACGTGCCGGAAGTGGAACACTCCCATTGGTTGTGCTCTAAACCAAACTGTCAAACCATCCAATGGATGGTGTCATAGCTGATCACATGTGCAGCATCATGGCAGTTGTAGATTAAATAGAGGCCAAGATGGCAGCTTCCTTGGCTGAAAATGATAGGAGGGTTTACTACCACTTTAACTGCATTTCTCAGGGTTGTTATTAGCCCATTGAATGTTTGTATAGGTACACTTGCTAATCCTCTCTTCTTTTAGACCCTACTTGGCCTAATAAATTCTTTGAAATACCTCAAGGTGTGAAGGTAAGTGCTGGGTGAGTGAGGTGCGTCATCTTCAGGCGTGCAGAGAAATCACAAAACAATTCAGTGGCTCCTCTGGAGGTAGTGCTACACCAGCATTTCCCCACCGACCCCCAATAAATTGGTTTTATCAGTGATTTCCAGAAACCTAAAAATTATTTCAAAGTTTCCTCTAGGGTAGAAAGGTTGAGAAAAGCTGATATCGACAAAACACAAGTGAGGGTGTCAGTTTTGTGAAAGATCTGTAAGATCAGAATTCCTTTTGAAACACTAATAAAGCCATGTAATAATTCTTTTTCAGATTCAGAGTGGGAGAGAGCTGCACTACGCACAGATGTCTACCCAAAACTGCGGGAATATTGCAGACACAAGTATGGCCTGGAATTCCAGGTAAGTGCTCTCTGAAAGTTTCTTACTAACAATTCATATTTACACTATATTGCCAAAAGTATTTGAACGCCTGCCCTTACACACACATGAATTTAATGGCATCCCAGTCTTAGTCTGTAGGGTTCAATATTGAGTTGGCCCAACCTTTGCAGCTATAACAGCTTCAACTCCTCTGGGAAGGCTGTCCACAAGGTTCAGGAGTGTCTATGGGAATGTTTGGCCATTCTTCCAGAAGCGCATTTGTGAGGTCAGGCACTGATGTTGGGTGAAAAGGCCTGGCTCGCAGTCTCCGCTCTAATTCATCCCAAAGGTGTTCTATCAGGTTGAGGGCAGGCCAGTCAAGTTCCTCCACCCCAAACTTGCTCCTCCATTTCTTTATGGACCTTGCTTTGTGCAGTGGTACAAATCATTTGGTAGAGGGGGGATTATGGTGTGGGGTTGCTTTTCAAGGGTTGGGCTTGGCCCCTTAGTTCCAGTGAAGGGAACTCTTAAGGCATCAGAATACCAAGACATTTTGGACAATTTCATGCTCCCAACTTTGTGGGAACCGCTTGGAGATGGCCCCTTCCTATTACATGACTGCGCACCAGTACACAAAGCATGGTCCATAAAGACATGGATGAGCGTGTTTGGGGTGGAGGAACTTGTCTGGCCTGCACAGAGTCCTGACCTCAACCTGATAGAACACCTTTGCGATGAACTAGAGCGGAGACTGGGAGCCAGGCCTTCTCATCCATCATCAGTGCCTGACCTCACAAATGCGCTTCTGGAAGAATGGTCAAACATTCCCATAGACACTCCTAAACCTTGTGGACAGCCTTCCCAGAAGAGCTGAAGCTGTTATAGCTGCAAAGGGTGGGCCAACTCAATATTGAACCCTACAGACTAAGACCGGGGGGATGCTATTGAAGTTCATGTGCGTGTAAAGGCAGGCGTCCCAATACTTTTGTTAATATAGTGTATGTGTCCAACAGTGCTATATGATTTTGAAGGCCAGAAAGATTTTAGATTTAGATAATGGGTGAATTGCGGTTGTTCTTGAGTGGAGTTTAGATTGTTCTCTTTGCCAGAATGTAATCTAAGATTGTTGGCAAGACTTTGCTGAAGACAGGTGAGAAAGAATCTGCTAGAACTAAGCTGACTTCAAAGACAGGCATTGCATTACTGGGATACAGACGCAGATCCTAGGGGTCAGGCGGAGGTTGCAAGATGCAATATAATTGGGACATCTACAATATATTTTCCTTTTCTATTGTGGACTGTGGAGGTGTCACGTCTTTTTCCATTTCTTTGGTGGCTGCAAGATATGAGTATTGATTCCTGAGGGCCAGTTCCAAAGTTTGGCTACCCTCCTGACAATAATGGCTCCCTCACTGTTCAGTACTGGGGCAGGAAGGAACAAATAATAAGCAAAATAAGAGGATGTTATGTGCAGGAAGAGCAAATACTTACCACACAGGCAGATTTTGTACTGAAGGTGCCTTTAACCACTTGTCCTCCAGAAGATCTAACCCCCCCCCCATGACCAGGCCATTTTTTGCTTTGTGACACTCCGTTATTTTAACTGACAATTGCGCGGTCATGCAACGCTGTACCTAAATAAAATGTATATAATTTTTTCACCACTGGGTTTTTAATTTTTTTCGCTATAAGCGAAAAATTTTCAAAGACAAACAATATTTTTACTTTCTTCTGTAAAACATATCCAATAAAAAAATTGAAAAAATCAAGTTTCTTCATAAATTTAGGCCAATATGTATTCTGCTACATATTTTTGGTAAAAAGAAAATCCCAATAAGCGTTTATTGATTGGTTTGCACAAAAGTTATAGTGTCTACAAACTATGGGATATATACTGGAATTTTTTTTTTATACTAGTAATGACCACGATCAGCGACGTATAGAGGGACTGCGATGTTGTGGCAGACAGTTTGACACTAACTGACACTTTGTGGGAGCCTAATACAGTGATCAGTGCTAAAAATAATACACTGTCACTGTACTAATGACACTGGCTGGGAAGGGGTTAAACGTGTAGGGTGATCAGAGGGTTAAATGTTTGCCTCACCTGTGTTTTTTAGTGTACTATGTGATGCTTTTAATAAGGGATATGCTAGGTTTTGTTACCTGTTTTGCAGGGAAACAAAATCCAGCACATTGCCACTGACAGGACAGAGCTCTGCCTTGATTATCCACTTCCGTACCGCCAGACATTATATGACGTCCTTGGGTTTGAGTGGTGATGCATTCAGATACCGTTTTTTTCTTCAGGCGATTCTGAACAAGATAAAAGTCTTAGCAGCGGATTCGCCGCAAGATCACTTTTATCAGCGGCGGGAGAGGTGCCCCCCCCGCCGTTTTCCCGTCATCTCCGCCGCTTACCGGACCCGCCGGCAGCGGCGGAGATGATCAGGTCCGTTCCCCCCCCCAGTGTCCATAACATGGTGGGTGGAAATTATGTCAGAAGTCACGTCCGCCCAACGGTCTTAAAGGGCCCATTTTTTTTTTTGGGCTGTCATTTTTTTTCATATTTTTTTTTTTTGTATTTTAGTGTAAATATGAGATGTGAGGACTTTTTGACCCCAGATCTCTGCTATTTTCTATTACAATGAATGTTTACATTTCTTGTAATAGGAATAAAAGTGATCAAATTTTTTTTTGTAAAAATAAAAAGTAAAAAGCAAAATAATAATTAAAAAAAAAAACGTAAAGCGCCGCGTACCCGCAAGCTCGCGTGCAGAAGCGAACGCATACATAAGTCCCGCCCACATATGAAAACGGTGTTCAAACCACATATGTGAGGTATCGCCGCGATCGTTAGAGCGAGAGCAATCATTTTAGCAAAACTGCTAACCTGTAGAATTTTTTAAACGTCGCCAATGGAGATTTTTAAGTTGCAAAGTTTGTCGCCATTCAGCGAGCGGACGCAATTTTGAAGCATGACGTGTTGGGCATCATTTTACTCAGCGTAACATTATCTTTCACAATATGGAAAAAAATTGGCCTAACTTTACTGTTTTCTTATTTTTTAACTAAAAAAACAGAATTTATTTAAAGAAAAGCACGCTTGGAAGACAGCTGCGCAAATACGGTGTGACATAAAGTTTTGCAATGACCGCCATTTTATTCTCTAGGGTGTTAGAAAAAAATATATAATGTTTGGGGGTTCTAAGTAATTTTATAGCAAAAAAAACAGTTTTTAACTCATAAGCACAGAACACAAAAAACAGGCTTGGTCTTGAAGTGGTTAAAAAAAGCAGAGCTCTGTTCTGTCTTTCTCCTCTCCGATCTGCAAATGATGGCGGTCATCCATTGGCTGACACCTGCTGATCAGCTTGTGCTGTGTCTAATCACAGAATGCCCCCTACCTGGAAGTGTGCAGGAGAGACACTGTACTCCTGCTGTACTCCTACGTGAGGCGGTCGGCTGGTGGTTAAATACACCTTTGCCCAATCAAGTTTCAGAGTTGCTCTATGTCTGCATGTAACTCCTGACTTTGCTAGACATCCAGTGGGTGAACCATCCTTGTTGCCTTTGTTTATGTCCACTTTAAAGCAGACCAGGGGCGTTGCTAGGGGGTGGTTATTGGGGCTACAGCCCCGAGTCTGGGGCCTATAGCCCCGAGTCTTTTACCGGGTGGGTGCAGTTCTGCAATTTGCAGGTATGTCTCGGTCCGGAATGCAGAAGGCAGGGGCAGACTGAGCCGTGGTAGCACGGGCTCCGGCTTGGCCCTCACCTCCACCTGATGTATGGGGAGACTCTCTGCGTACCCTGATGTATGGGGAGGAACTCTGGGGACCCTGATATATGGGGAGGTTCTCTGGGGAGCCTGATGTAAGGTGGGGCTCTCTGTGGACCCTGATGTAAGGAAGAGGCTCTCTGTGGACCCTGATGTAAGGAAGGGGCTCTCTGGGGACTCTGATGTAAAGAAGGGACTCTCTGGGGACCCAGATGTAAGGAAGGGGCTCTCTGGGGACACTGATGTAAATGGGGGGGCTCTATGTAAAGGGGATCCGCAGAAATGTACTTTGCTGCTATGGGCTCTAGCCCCAGATCTTTTGTAGACCTAGCAATGCCCCTGAAGCAGACCTTTCCATCAAGGTCAACCAATAAAATCTAGGGGAAAGGAGACAGAGGAAATGCTACATCCTACCTATAGATAAAGGTAATCCAGGGAAAATCCTCGGGGGATCCCCCATTGTAGCAAATTGGATCACGCTTTGCTGGGGGTTTTCACCTTCCTCTGGATCAACTGTGGGTGAAGGATTGTATATGGGATTGTATGTTTTTTTTTTTGTTTTTTTTTATTGGTTGAACTAGGGCCTAAATGGTGCCATTACTCTGCTACAGGTATGATATAGCATTTCCTCACTCTCCTCTCCCCTAGATGGTGCCATTAGTCTGCTGCAGGTAGGAGGCAGCATTTCCTCTGTCTCCTTTCCTGTAGTAATCAAGACTACAGTGTTGTAACTTTATAACAGCCACAAGATGACTTGTGGTGTTCAGACATTTATGAACACCACCAAGAACTGCACAGGCACTAGAATTTACATGACGGTGAAATCTCTGAGCCAGCTTCTCAGTGCAGGAAGTAGGTGGCGATTGTGGAGGATGCTTAAACAAATATGGCTCAGTCCTTCTGGAGACAAAAGCAGATGAAAACATTGTCAGGGGTAGCACTGTGATTCTAGGTCAATGTTAATTGAAAGCAAATTAAACCCTTTCTTTCCAAACCTCTTCCACAAGCAGCTCCAGTTCAGTGCAGTGCCCAGGGTGAGCAATTGATGAGCAGAGGTTATGCAGAAGTAATAATAGGTAAAAAAAAATTCACGAGGAAGAATATTGTACTTCTGGATGGTGAGGTTCTCCGCTATCTATGTCTATTGATATCTATTGATTTTGACTGTGAGTCTACCCTGTGATGTCAGGTGCTGGATGGCTATGATGGGATACATCCGGATGACCTCTACAGCGCTAAGGTTCGGAAGATTCGCCAGCAGCTGCTGGAAGAATGTATTAAGTCCTCAGCTGGACCATGTTTTGTGGTAAGAACATTTATTTAGAAAAGAAAAATCGGAACTCTAACGGCATGCTTATAAGAAGCAGGTGAATCTAGGCCAGTGGAGGCCCATCCATTAGGGGCACACGGGCGCCGCCCCCGTATCCATGCGTCCGGCTCCCTGATCTAAATACAGAATGCTGGACGCATGGATTTCAATGGGGGGAGAGTGTATTTTTGAAGCACATGATTAGAGCCAGAGGCTCTAATAGGCTTCAAAAAAGGGTGGGCTCGGGACCCAGAGCACTGCGAACCGAGCCCATCCAGTTGTGTGACAATAGCGAATTAATATTCGCTGTTTTCACACTAAATTTCCTCCCCGCCAATCAGGAGGTGGGTCGTGAGACCCATTTCCCAATTGGCCAAAACGTCAAGTGATCCTATTGGATGCCAACGCTTGGGAGGAAGTGAGTGGAGAGGCGCGTCGGAAGCCGATGGAAGAGCAGACACCGTAGCCACTGCCCGAACCCCACAGCCCGCCAACTAGCTGGGGTCCGCCCGCCGTGCTGGAGGACAGGGCAGCTCACAGCGCCCCACCTAGATGGGGTAAGTGCCGGACTGCCAGCTGCCCGAGGGGGGGTTTAGTGCCGCTTCGCCCGGGGGTGGTTGTTTCCCGCCCCCCCCCAACAAAACCAGCCGCCACTGCTAGGCACATTTGCTGTACTATTAGGTTGACAATTGAAGTTAAAGTCCAGTGGCAGCTGGTGCTGAAGGGTATGGGGGGGGGGCCACGGGCAGGCTTCTTCAGGTCCACACTCACCCCACGGCGGAGCCCTCCAGTTGTCTCGACTCCCCTGGTGCCCAGAGCCACGGCTTCTGTCTTGACCCGGTCATCTTTCCAGGTTCTGGGTCTTCCTGTCCTGATTGGCCGGGAAACTGGTACCGCAGGGTGGGAGGGCTGAGGACGCAGAGCTCTGAGCCCCGAGGACAATATGAAACTGGCCAATTGGCACCTCGGGATGTGGTCACGTGCCTATGAAGGGGTGCTGGACCAGGTAGAGACCTGTTGGTCTGGCGCCTCGCACAGTGCACGGCCACACAGGTGGTGTGGGTAGTGTTGCCACCTGTGGTTGGTTAAGGTGGTAATTAAACTCACTGGGTGTCTTATCTGCATTAAATTAGCCCCAGAACCTGAGTAATTCATATGTGTTCGGGTTTAAAGGGATGAGGTGGCAACCCTAGGCGTGGGCTGCGCCCCTTGTGGACCGGTCGCCACTGTTAAATTCCTCATATGTCATGCGAACATGAACTGATAATCAGTGGGAAATCCCTTCGGTCTACCAGGTGAAACCACAAAAACATGGCAGGAAGAACTCATAGCAATAAGGAGGCAGCTCCAGTTTTACTAACTTTTTGTAAACTAAAAAAAAAATGATTCACAGCAGAACTAAAGGCAAAACTTTTTTTAAGGGAGAGTTATAACCCCTGTCTGTTTTTTTTTTATTTTGCCTTCTGCATCCTCAGTGACTTTTTGTCACTTTCACTCAGTGATAACAGTAATCAGGGCAAATAGAGAGGGGGAATCTCTCTGATGGGGGCTAGGGTTGACACCTGTCCGGGATTCAACCGGACAGCTCGGGTTTGGAATCATGTGTCTGGGTTTCAGACCACATGAAACCCGGACACATTATTCAGACAGGACTATGGCTTCCCAGAAGGGTTGCTGGCTGCGGTTGTCTAAGCCAAGCCAGTGTCTGTTACACTCTCTTTTGACACTACCCAGTCACTAACAGCCCCCCCCCCCCCACGCACACACAAAGATGAGAGAGGAGAGAGGTCTTGATCTGCTCCTCTTCCTCCTGCCCCTACCCCTCTGTGTCTGCCCACACTCCAATCCCCGGCACTGTGCCTTTAGAAAAGGAAAGTGGGGGGCCAGAAATTTGAAGTCTAGCAGCCTCAGATACATTTGGATGAGAGGTGCTGACTGCCAAGAGGTGAGTGCGCTCGCCATCCATCCCTGTCTCCCCCCTTCTCTTTCCTGCCTCTGAGTGAGTACACTAAGGTAAATCAGGGTTTTCATAGCACCCCTTACATCAGAGTTCCTCTTTACACCAGAGGCCACAGTGTTCCCCCTTAAATCAGGGTTCCTAGAGCATCCCTTATGTTAGAGGCCCCAGAGTTTTCCCTTACATCAGAGTCTGCAGAGTCCCCCCTTACAGTGTAAGGGAACTCTGCGAGTTCAGGTGTAAAAAGGAAACTGCAAGTTCAGATGTAAAGGGGCAACTCTGTGGACTCTGATGTAAAGGGGGACTCTTGTGATTAACTTCATATGATTAGAAATGTATTTATTATTTATTTCATTGCAAAATATATGTAAGTTTATACTATAAAAAAAATTGCTGTGTGCCGCTAAAGTGTTCGGGTTTGACTGGAAGAAAAAGTGTCAACCCTAATGGGGGCGCAGACAGCAATAAAAACCTGACAGGTGTTCCAATCCATCTCCATTCGAACCAAAACTAAAAAAAAGTTTAGTCTTTAGCAATGCTTTAAAATATTTTTTTTCTACTAGATTTCAAATAGTTTTACCCACTTGTTGTCCATTAATTAACACATAATTCAATACTGTTAGCATACAAATATACACTCACTGGCCACTTTATTAGGTACACCTTGCTAGTACCGGGTTGGACCCCCTTTTGCCTTCAGAACTGCGTTCATTCTTCATGCCATAGATTCAACAAGGTGTTGGAAACATTCTTCAGAGATGTTGGTCCATGGTGACATGATAGCATCACGCAGATTGCTGCAGATTTGTCAGCTGCACATCCGTGATGCCAATCTCCTGTTCCACCACATCCCAAAGGTGCTCTATTGGATGAGATCTGGTGACTGTGGAGGCCATTGGAGTGCAGTGATCTCATTGTCCAGTGGTGAGATGATTGGAGCTTTGTGACATGGAGCATTATCCTGCTGGAAGAAGCCATCAGAAGATGGGGACACTGCAGTCATAAAGGGATGGACATGGTCAGCAACAATACTCAGGTAGGCCGTGGTGTTTAAACGATGCTCGGCTGGTACTAAGGGGCCCAAACTGTGCCAAGAAAATACCCCCCACACCATTACACCACCACCAGTCTGAACCGGTGATACAAGGCAGGATGGATCCACGCTTTCATGTTGTTTACACCAAATTCTGACCCCACCATCTGAATGTTGCAGCTGAAATCGAGACTCATCAGACCAGGCAACGTTTTTCCAATCTTCTATTGTCCAATTTTGGTGATCTGTGCAAATTGTAGCCTCAGTTTCTTCCCCATTCTGATGTTCGGTTTGAACTTCAGCAAGTCCTCTTCACCATGTGTAGATGCCTAAATACATTGAGTTGCTGCCATGTGATTGGCTGACTAGCAATTTGTGTTAATACCAAGCAATTGAACAGGTGTACCTAATAAAATGGCCGGCGAGTGTATATTTTCTATAAAGCCGGGCAAAATGTTATATTCTAGATTTGCCTCGTTCCTCCTTCCAACACTCTGGACCAGGGGTCTCCAAACTATGGCCCTCCAGTTGTTCAGGAACTACAATTCCCATCATGCCTAGTCATGTCTGTGAATGCCAGAGCTTTACAAAGCCTCATGGGATGTGTAGTTCTGCAACAGCTGGAGGGCTGTAGTTTGGAGATGCTTGCTCTAGACCAGCCTTTCTCAACCTTTTCAACTCAAATGAACCCTTGAAATAACTTTCCGGTCTCAGGGAACCCCCTGCTAAAAATGACTATAACTCCAACTCATGATACATTAGTGTGAAGGTCAGTGGGAAGAATGCTCCATACATTTGTAGACATTGGGAAGAATTAACACTTTAGAAATCATTAAAAAGATCAAAGAACTTATCTGAGATGCAGGAATTGTTCGTTGCTCAAGGAACCCCTAACAACCTATGAAGGAGCCCTAGTTGAGAAACGCTGCTCTACATAGGCAGCGCCATCTGTTGAGGAACATGGGAACTAATGCTCAGAGCTACCTCCTTTTTGCATCAATCGATAGAGCAGATTTTATTGGAACACAATAGGATATAAAACAAAAGAAGATAAATAATGGAGCTGGCACATTTTTGCTGCAATCCCTTCAATTAGCACTCTCAGCTCACTTCTACCTTCTATGGGCTTGTCTCGATTGGCTTTGGGCTTCAGTTGATGGCATCACTTTGAGATTCTTCGGAGACAATTCAGAATTCATATACAGGTGCATTGGATTTGCAATGGAAAAAATGTCAGCTACAAAAGTCTTTGTACAAATTTGGTAGTTAGAAGGCAATTACGTGTATCAACTCAAGCAGGCACAGATTGGTCATTCTGAGGTATGCATCAAAGGTCATCACAATGGAAAATGTGCCATTGAAGGGTGAATTTTGTGGCTCTAGAGAGCCCCTTATGGAAGCCATGAGTCAATTTCCTTACACTAGTGAGAGATGTCACCAGCACCAGGAACATTACACTGGCCTGAGAGATCCTCCCCCATTCCCAGATATCACGCCAGCGCCGGTGAAGGTCTTTCCATTAGTAAGGGCGTGATGGAGGCAGGGAGGATTTCTGGGTAATTCCCGGAGTCGGAGATCCTGTGCTTCTAGATCTACAGCAGCCACACAATCCCCAGTGTTCTGTCTGTAGGCCTTCCATCCCCACACACAGCATGACCACAGGCCACCATTACCCTCCTCCTTCTCACTCCTGTATATCATATCACTTTTGAGCCATTGTAGATCTTGTGGGTCTGTGTCACTACCACCCCCATTATGGACATGAGCTCCCCCATGCTCCTTTGTATGCACAGAGCTGAAGAAAGTATTTAATACATTTGCCTTCTCTTTGTCCCCAGTCACGCACTCTAGATTATTTTGTAAAGGTCCTACATGCTCAGACCTGACCTTGGTCTTGCATTTGTTTTCTGATGCTACAAGCACTAGACAGGTGAAGGAAGGCAGAATCAACATTGTGGTGCTGAATATAATATATCCATAGCAGGAACAGCTAGGGTTACAGGTAAGCAAGAATCAGCACTGGAAGTTAGAGGGCTGCTTTTCGGTGCTTTACCAGTGAATCGGACCCCTACTTTCTCCAATATCACCTTTATTAAGAGAGAACAATCGTCCATTGGCTGAAAAAAAATCCAACCCAATGATTTATTCAGGTCCTGATTTCTATATGGTGTTTCCAGGCTATTATTGGAGAGGAGTATGGCAAACCCTGCCTTCCTACGCTGATCGAGTCGGATGAGTTTGAGAAAATTATACAAACAGCTGAAGAGCATGGAGTCTCTACAAAGATCCTGGAGAACTGTTACCAGAGAGATGAAAATGGGATACCACCGGTGTATAACCTTCTAGACAGGGAGGAGGTATCACAATGTATCAGCAGTCAGGTAGGTACATCTATGACATCAAAATGTGTTGTAAAAAAAAAGGTCATTAGTAACTGGTATTTTGGGAATTGGAGATTTAAAGTGCTTGTAAAGCCACTTTGTTATCTTCCTAGAACCCCCTATGTTCCATTAAGTTATGTGCCCCAGTGTACGTTCTATATAAAAATATACCGCTTTATACCGTATTTCAGAATGCCCCTCAGCGTGCACATGACCATCCGCCGCTCTCCTCTCCCAATCTGACAACTACAGCGGGAGGGGCTGAGAATCCTCCGCGGGCGGGCAGTCACGTGTGCGCCGAGGGGCACTCTGAAATATGGTATAAAGCGGTATTTGTTATATAGAACATAGACTGGGGCACATAACTTAATGGAACATAGGGGGTTCTAGGAAGATAATTCAGTTATTTTAGCTGCAGGAGGGGAGGGATGGGGAGCCGATTGGCAGAAACTAGCTGACAGGCAGGGAGAGAGGGGAGAGGGAGGTACGTAAACTGACCACAGTAATCATGGATCAGCAGTCATGATAAATGTGGTCAGTTTACAGAGGGGAGGGTAGCAGCAGGCAGGATCAGCGCGGTATTTCAGATTATAGAAAGGGACAAATTACACAGCACAAGCACTGCTTTAAAAAAACGGAATCATTTTTTTTTTTTTACAACCACTTTAAGACCTCCAGGTTGAAGTAAAAAAGAAGGGACTAACACACAATTTTAAAATTAGTTTGATTAAGTTATTAAAGTAAAGAATATTGTAGTAGTTCAAACTATCTATTGCATATTGCAGGGCTGTAGATAAGGGGGGGGGGGGGTTTGGGGTGTTCAAACCCCCCCCCCCCCC
>BLSH010076911.1:127163-138769 GCA_018402905.1 Glandirana rugosa | reverse complement strand
CCCCCCCCCCCCCCCCCCCCAGGACAAAAAATTATCTACGGCCCTGCCTTTAATGTATAGTCATGAAAAATGTAAATTATTTTATGAAAAGTAAAATGGTCTCTGTATTTAATTTTTTTTTGTTTTTTTGTTTTCAGGTACGGTTATGGCTTAGAGACTGTGATCCAATAGTGGTAGTACGATTTGCACCTGCATTTGGAGAATCCTTGACTCTTTGCAGGCTATTGACAGGACTTTGCCAGCAGCTATCAGACATCTATATGGCACAAGTGCCTTTACTTCTTGATGATATCAATAAGATAACAGGATGCTTTCATAATCTGCTGTCACTGACCTCTATGGAAAGACCTCTTTTCCTAATAGTTGATGGTATAGATAATCTGACTCATTGTGATACTGACAACATTTTTTGTTGGTTGCCTTCCCTTCTTCCAGAGTTCTCAAAAATCATTTTATCCATGTCCCAGGAATTTTTTTTAGATCAGAATAACTGTCAGAACATAAGACAGGTCTGCTCAATCAAAGTGCAGCCAACAAGGAAAGAATGCAATGAAAATCTCAAGGTGAATCTTTTAAAAGAAAGAAGGAAAATCACTTCTGGACAACAAGTTTATGTTAACAGATCCCTGGCCAATTGTGCTACACCACTTCAGGTGCATCTGGTGTTTAAGGAAGTCATGGGATGGAAATCCCACCAAGATGTTGATGAACAATCCCTTGGCCAAAGCATTCATGAACTAACTGAAAGATTATTCCATAAACTGGAAATTAAATATGGTTATGAACTGGTATTCAGGGCATTAAGCTACATAACACTGTCAAGATCTGGCATTGGAGAAGTAGAGCTTGTAGATGTATTGTCAGCAGATAACATGGCCCTTGCTCAGTTGTATCATGTATATGACAGTGTGCCTAGCTTGAGAGTCCCTGACTGGTTGGTAGCCAATATCTTGCTTGACCTCAAGGGCTGTGTTTCATCTAGGATAATTATGGGCTGCAGATTAATATGGTGGACAAACAGGCTTTACCAGCAAGTTGTTGCTAAGCGTTATCTCAGTGACCAGAAGGTAATAAGGAACTTGCATGAAAATATGTGTGACTATTTTAGTGGACGTTGGGCCGGCAGAAGAGCCAAGTCAATTATTGTGAAACCTAAACTAAACTTGCAGAGTGAAAAACTTAAGTCAAACTCAATCACTAAAGCACAAGGCAAACTTTACATTGACCGTCGGCTTCCATCCCAACCTTGGTTCTTTGTTGTACATTCTGGAACGGAACAAACATTAATTGGGAATACAAAAAAAGCTTTTGATTTACCTTATCATCTAAAAGAATGTGGAAAACTAGATGGTTTATACAATAATGTTTTGATGGTTCTTTCTTATTACAAAACCCTCCTAAAATCTGGTCACCTCAATGCCTTGATTTGGAGTGTAAAAGATGCAGCCACACAGATTGGAAGGGAAGAAGTCAACCTAATCTTCAACATACTTCAAGAAGCAAGGTGTCTGCTGACTGACAGTCCTAATGCTTTTGAAGTGATCGTACAATCCAAACTGGTGCCTCTCTTGCCTGTATATCCTTGTATATTTAAGTTTACCAAGCAAATCATTTGTGAAAGCATCAAAAGTTCTTCCATGGTTATCTGGAATTCTGCCCTTTTTAAAATACCAGCTATTAAAGTTAATTTCCAAGAATCGTCTCAAATTGTCAGCATCCTGGATGCAAAAACAAAACCTGAGCTAATTGTGGTTTTTCAAAATGGCCATATTTACACTTGGTGTAAGGGAAAGGATACAGATATAGAACACAAGATATCACTCTGCATTGAAATTATTGGTGCCACTTTGGATAGTGAAGACAGCTATTTAGCCATTTGCACCAGCAAACAGTCAATCATCCTTCTTGACTATTCTTCCTGGGCGCTTTTGAATGAGATTTTTTATGTCCCTCAGGAAACTGCGCTTACCCCAAAAATGTATCACTTAGCTAAGAGTTTTCTGTTTGTTTGGTATGAAAACGCTCAGCAGGTCACAATTTTCAATATTTTTTCTGGTGAAAAGCTAAAAGAACTTTATTTTGACCAAAAATGTAATTACTTTGCATGCATTGGTGAGGGGCAATATTTATCTCTGGGGCAATCAAACACACTTCATCTTTATAGCACTAAAAATGTTTGCCAAAAAATAATCCTGCAGATGGACACTTTGAAGCATGTCATATCTGATGTTTACATACACGAATTGTGTGTGATTGTGATCGACAAATATGGCAATATCAGAATATGGAACATAGAAGATCCATGTAAGCCACAGCTTTTAGATGAACTTTACTCTACTGAAGTACAGGAAGAGGTGTGTTTTACGGAGTATGCTTCTAATATTATTTTAGTCTGCAAATCCACCACCTTCGAAGTGTGGAAAACATCAACATGGGAGAAGGTCACCTTCAAAAGTCCACACAAGGACAAATTTATATTTTGCACATTTTCTCACTGTGGGGATGTGATTATTGCTGCAGTGGAAAATGTTCACTCTTTGTTTGTCTGGAGTATTGAAAATGGACAATTGATTTCCATGGTTAATCTTGAATCTCAAGTGTCATTACTCATAAAGAGCCTGGAATTCAATTTATTGGGAGCAGTAACCAATAGCAATTCAGTGACGTTGTGGGATATGAAATCAGTCAGTATTCCAACAGCTTGCTCTCAAACTGGAAGGCCATTCCAGTTGTTGACTCTTTGTCCTCTGGGCAGCCATGTCTACACATCAGATGGTTCAGATATTGTCTGCAAATGGAGGATTCCAAGCTGTAGATTGTTAGCCTTTTTTCAGCACAGAGATGTTGTAGAAACAATGAGAGTAAGCCCAAATGGAGAACTTTTGATAACGTCAGAAACGTCGGGAGAAATTTACATCTGGGAGACGGACTCTGGAATAAACACACATTGCATCCACAGCAGTCCTATATCTCAGATGCTTATAACACCAAATAGTAGTTTTGTGGTCACCCTTTGTGAAGGTGGAGGTTCAATGGTGTGGAGGTCCCTAACGGGGTCTGCAGTATGCAAGATACATACATTTGTAAGTTCGGCAGTCATAACTCCGGAAGGCACCTTTGTTATTGGTGTGAATAATAACAGACTTCTAGCTATCAACTTATGGTCTGGATTTGTGTGTAAGAGCTTCTGCTGTGATGATGGAACTAGTTCTATTGTGGCATTTCAGTGTCTTGTCAACCACCCTGATTTTATTGTCTTGCTGACCTCAAGTGCCGATCTCTACACATGGAATGTGGTGGAAGAAACGGTGTGCCACCAGGTCAAGTTATCCATTCAACTTTCACTTCCTCTTCCTTTGTTTCAAATTTCATCCAATGGAGATTTCATTGTTATAACCCTCAGTGGAACAATCAATGTAATCAATTCGCTGGTAAGAAAACATTATGTCTTGCATACGCCCACCTCCATATTGCATCAACACCTGACCAAAGATGGTAAATACCTCATTTACATTTGTCATGAGCAGTCAAGTAAATGCAAATGTGATTTTCATGTCAATCCTGTACTTAACATGATAGAAGTACACAGCGGAAGAAAGATTGTCCAATACCACCTTGGTAAAATGCCGTGTGTCATGATGGCGTCGGATGAGGATGGTATGGTGTGTGTTGGATTTGAAGATGGAACTCTTGGCTTGTTCTCAGTAGCTGGAAAGTGGAAGAGTAATACGATGTTGAAAGACTTCCTCTCCTTCAGCAGTAGGGAAGAATCCACTGATATGGAATGTGTACAGATTTACCAGTGTAAATCATCTGCAGATATATTATGGGATGATTCTGCGAGTTCTGACCTCAGTCTTGGCTGTTCATCAGATGAAGAAACTGTATTAGTAGACTGAGGGGGGAGATTTACTAATACTGGTGCACTCAGAATCTGGTGCAGCTGTGCATGGTAACCAATCTGCTTCTAAATTCAGCTTGTTCAATTAAGCTGTGGCAATAAAACCTGGAAGCTGATTGGTTTCTATAAAGAGCTGCACCAGATTTCGCACTCTCCAGTTTTAGTAAATAACCCCCTGAGGATTTTAAGTAAAACCAAAGTTGACTTGGAACTAAACCAGACCAAAAGCAAAAGTTTATAATTCATTCCCGTATCCAATCTTGCCAATCAACCTACTAAAAAACAATGTTTATAAAACACCACCATAGTATAAATGCCAATCTCTACACATGGAATGTGGTGGAAGAAACGGTGTGCCAGCAGGTCAAGCTATCTATTCAATTTCATATTCTCTTCCTTTGTTTCAAATTTCATCCAATGGTGATTTCATTATAA
The DNA here is from genome assembly GCA_018402905.1 of Glandirana rugosa. Taxonomy (NCBI): domain Eukaryota; kingdom Metazoa; phylum Chordata; class Amphibia; order Anura; family Ranidae; genus Glandirana; species Glandirana rugosa. The sequence goes on along the minus strand of BLSH010076911.1, from coordinate 134,433 downwards.
CCCTTTAGTGGAACAATCAATGTGATCAATTAGTTGGTAAGAAAACATTATGTCTTGCATGCTCCCACCTCCATATTGCATCAACACCTGACCAAAGATGGTAATTACCTAATTCACATTTGTCATGAGCGGTCAAGTAAATGCAATTGTGATTTTCATGTCAATCCTGTACTTAACATGATAGAAGTACACAGTGGAAAAATGATTGTCCAATACCACCTTGGTAAAATGCTGTGTGTCATGATGGCTTTGGATGAGGATGGTATGGTGTGTGTTGGATTTGAAGATGGAACCCTTGGCTTGTTCTCAGTAGCTAGAAAGTGAAAGGGTAATACGATGCTGAAAGACTTCCTCTCCTTCAGCAGTAGGGCAGAATCCACTGATATGGAATGTGTACAGATTTACCAGTGTAAATCATCTGCAGATATATTATGGGACGATTCTGCGAGTTCTGACTTCAGTCTTGGCTGTTCATCAGATGAAGAAACTGTATTAGTAGACTGAGGATTTAAAGTAAAACCAATGCTGACTTGGAACTAAACCAGGCCAAAAGCAAAAATTGATAATCCATTCCAGTATCCAATATTGCCAACACAAGTATTGAAAAACAATGGGGTTGATTTACTAAAACTGGAGTGTGCAAAATCTGGTGCAGCTGTGCTTAGTAGCCAATCAGCTTCTAACTTCATGTCGCGCTAATGGGTATAATATCTTGTTAAACAAGTGCAGCTGCTATACACTGAGTGAAAAAACACTTGATAAATGAACAGGAAAGATTTTTTTATAGCGCTAGCACGTCTTACATTCCCTTAAGACAATAAATGCTGAAAAAACATATAAAACTTAAAACTCAAAAGTCCATATCCTTCAATGGGACCAATCCATCTTATTTATATTTGTGTTAATAAAGTGCTGAAAAAAAATATATACAGTATACTTTTAAAGTGATAAATTGCTGTAAGAGTCCATAATAAAGTGATAGAGTGCGCTGTGCTGAAAAAAGTCTTCAAAGTGCCAATGTGCTTCACACGTGTGGAGGGGGGAACCCCTGAGGAATCCTACTCACCACAACACCGTGACCCCCAGCTTTTCAGTCTGGAGGTCAGGCAACGCTGTATACGGACATACACCAGTTGACTGGACACCTCCAGGACTCTATGTCTCACGTCCGTTGATGACGCCTGTGGGCGGGCGAAACGCGTTGACGTAATTTCCGGTGTTCGGGTGCCATGGACGGCATTTCCGGTTTGGTTGGAACGCACGCAGAGAGTGGTGTTCATACATTGTATTGCAAAGCGGATTACATTTTTTCTTCTTGTGAGTATTACTCTACCTCTTGCGCAAATAAACTTTGCCACACAGTACTTCACTATTCTGGATCCTTTTTCTTTTTTCCACAACATATGGGATACTTATCGGTTTTAATGTGAGACATAGAGTCCTGGAGGTGTCCAGTCAACTGGTGTATGTCCGTATACAGCGTTGCCTGACCTCCAGACTGAAAAGCTGGGGGTCACGGTGTTGTGGTGAGTAGGATTCCTCAGGGGTTCCCCCCTCCACATGTGTGAAGCACATTGGCACTTTGAAGACTTTTTTCAGCACAGCGCACTCTATCACTTTATTATGGACTGTTACAGCAATTTATCACTTTAAAAGTATACTGTATATATATTTTTTTTCAGCGCTTTATTAACACAAATATAAATAAGATCCTATGACGGAGGTTCTTTACCATATGATCAGCTGTGTCCAATTACATCTGATCACAGTCTAACTAGGAAGTGTCGGTTATCGGCATTCCTCTATTCATGCTGACAGTGCGTGAGTAGAGGAGAGATGATAAATGGCTCTCCTGACAGGGGGGATCTGCACTTATAATCAGTTTAGTGATTATCAGTGCTGCCCCATCACCGATGCCCACCAGTGATGCCTATTAATGCCCACCAGTGATGCCAATCAGTGCCCACCAGTGATGTCAATCAGTGTCCATCAGTGATGCCTGTCAGTGACTCCTCATCATTGCCGCCTATCAGTGCCCATAAACGCTGCCCATCAGTACTGCATATCAGTGCCGCTTATCAGTGCTGCATATTATTGCCTTCTCATCAATGCCACCTCATCAGTGATATATCAGCAGTGCTGCCTCATCAGTGCCCATCAGTGAAGGAGAAAACTTACTTATTTACAAAATTGTATGACAGAAACAAAGAAATTTTTTTTTAAAACATTTTCGGTCTTTTTTCATTTGTTTAGCAAAAAATAAAAAACCCAGTGGTGATTAAATACCACCAAAAGAAACCTATTTGTGTGAGAAAAAAAGATAAAAATGTAGTTTGGTTACAGTGTTGCATGGCTGCGCAAATTGTCAAAGTACAACAGCTCTGAAAGCTGAAAATTAGCCTGGGCAAGAAAGGGGGGAGGGGTCCCTGGTATTGAAGTGGTTAATAACGGGAAATTCAAATTATTGCACTCACAAACTACTCAGGAATGGGCTCGGAAGAGGAAGCGTTCTAGCTTTAATGTGCTGTATTAGATAGAAACAGCTGTGGTATATGGGCAATAAAGATATGCCAGTAGTGGTACCCATAAGCATGTCTAGCATGTCTATTATTACTTACCTTACATTATTGTCTGCTACTTTATTTATTGCATAAATCATCTTTATTTCATTTGAGCTTTGGGTACTGTAAATTGCCAGTATATTTCTGTACATAGAAACAGCAAAACAATATCACATGTAATATATGACCAAATACAAATGTATAAAAATATTAAAGGAATTATGAAATTTAATGATTACTGAGAGACTGGGTGATTGCTTTTCTTCTATGTCTATAGAACCCATGGAAGTACAGTAGATTTTCTGTTCATATTTATGTTGAGCTGACATAATAATGCTCTTTTGAGCAGTACGTTGCTGCCACATGGTGGTTACTCATGGAAGTACCTCTGTAAAGTTTGTTATTAATCCAGGTTATGGTATAGCTCAGTGCTGGCCAACTTTCCTGATATGAGGGGTCTCAAGAGCGGCCCCTGACATTGCCACACATAATATTCAGTGAATATTTATTCTCAGAGACAGCAGACACACAACAGGGTGTGGACAAAAACTAGGGGTATGATACCAGAAATGGTCAGAGAATGTGGACATCCTGCAGGGCATGGACATGTAGGCCTACCTCCATAGGAGTAGCTGGATAGGATGGGTCCTTTATTCTGCTCCTCAACCTTCACAAGAACCTCAACCTCTCTGACATATCATGTTGCGGGTACAATCATACAATATCACAGAAAGTAATACTTAGTACACAAGAATAGTGCTATATTAAACAACACAGGCACAAAACCTGGTAGTAAAGGCAAACCTATATATTGTCACCCAATATGGTTGGTAACTAGGCAAGCATGAAATGGATTAACAATGGTAATAACACAGTTTAGCATACAACGTGATTTACAGTAAGGACTAGGCATAAGATAACATTTGGGGTTCAGATCAGCATAAACTTTAACAAGGCCACCTGAAGTGCAGCAGTGAGCAGTAGGAAAGTTTAACCACCCTACCGCCGTATGCAGAATGACGACCGGGAAGACGTCCAGTAGGATAACAAGCCAGCGCGGGCGATCGGTGGTGTGGAGTGTCAGTCTGACACACCGCATCTCCGATCTAGGTAAAGAGCTTCTGTTAGAAGCTCTTTACCATGGGATCAGCCATGACGAATCACGGCGGATCACAGTGTAACCGTTTATGGGCTTTTCCTTTACTCGTGTCTGCAGACACAAGTAGAGGAGAGCTGATCGGCTGCTCTCCTGAAAGGGGGGGGGGGGTCTGCACTGATTGTTTATCAGTGCAGCCCCCCTAAGATCGCCACCCAGGACCACCAGGGAGCCTGCACAAGGATGCCACCCAGGGACCACCAGGGATGCCACCCAAGACCCATCTGTGATGCCTGCCAGTGATATCCTTATAGCTGCTGCCTAACAGTGTCACCTATCAGTGCCCATCAGTGCCACCTATCAGTGTCACCCATCAGTACCATCTATCAGTGCTCATCAGTGTCACCTATCAGTGCCCAGTGCCGCCTATGAGTGCCCATCAGTGCTGCTTATCAGTGCCCATCAGCGCAGCATATTAGTGCCACATGTCAGTGTCCGTCAGTGATGCTTATCAGTGCCGCCTATCAGTGCCCATCAGTGCTGCATATAAGTGCCACCTCATCAGTGCCAATCAGTACTGCCTCATCAGTGCATTCTCATTAGTGCCCATCAGTGAAGGAGAAAATGTACTTATTTACAAAGTTTTGTGATGGAAAAAAAGAAAAAATATATTTTTTTCTTTTTTTATTTGTAGCGCAAAAAATAAACACCCCAGGGGTGATCAAATACCACCAAAAGAAAGCTCTATTTGTGGGAACAAAATGATAAAAATGTTCTTTAGGTACAATGTCTCACGACCGCGCAATTGTCATTCAAAATGCAACAGCGCTGAAAGTTGAAAATTGGCCTGGGCGGTAAGGGGGAAAGTGCATGGTACTGAAGTGGTTAATCTACTGAATGCTGGAACGATACTGCCAGAGCACATTTATGGTGGTGAGGCTAATCCTAGAATGACTGGATATGCACTGTCCAAAAGAATTGGAGGATGATAGCAGAGGGGGCAGGGGAACAAAGGGGGCTTGCAGAATAATTGTTATGGGAGGGGCAGTCCTTTGAGATGTTCTTCTGCCGGCTATCGTTGGAACCCTTTAAGAGCATCAGTGCACTTAACCTGCATGCAGTATAGGTGCAGTATAGATGTGGTATGGATGTAGTATAGATGCTAAATAGGTATGGCACAGGTGCAGTATAGGTGTGATAGACTTAAAGCAGAGCTCTGGGCTCCTCCAAACAAGTTTGAAGTCAGCAACTACAAATACTGCAGCTGCTGACATTTAATATAAGGACACTTACCTTTCCAGGGATCCAGCGATGTCCTCATCCGAGCTGATTCTTCAATCAGCTTCAGGTGAAGGCTTCGACATCCAGTGGCGGGCCGTCCATAAGGGGTGCAGGGACGCCGCCCCCCCCCCCCCCCAATCTACATGCAGGGAGCCGGACTCATTAATTCCAATGTTTTTTTTTTTAAGCACGTGATTAGAGCCTGAGGCTCTAATTGGCTTCAAAAAAGGTGGGCTCTGGGCACAGAGCACTGCACCCTGACCCCACTCAGTTGGCTGACAATAGCAAATTAATATACGCTATTATTTTCCTGAGCTTGTCCTGAGACCCCATTGCATAGGTGTGCACAGCTTATTACATTAGGGTGTGCACCCCAAAGCTCACACACACAGCGCAACCGAGGCAGTGGCTAGGGGTGTACATGCAATGGCCGCCATGATATGCTTTGCAACCATGGCAGAAATTACTGAGTGCAAAGTAAATGTGAATGAGTCCTTCATTTTTTTAATTATTTTTTGAAATGTTATTTTTTTTTACATTTTTATGTATGTTTTTTTTTTTTAAACTGCCCTTTTGGGGGACTTTGGTGACATATCAGGGTCCTAGAAAAGACCCCTGATGTCTTACATTTAATACTGAGAAAGGAACTCAGGACAGGATGGAGGAGCAGGTGCTAGAACTGATCCAACCGGAGGGAGGAGAGGAGGAGAAGCCGGCAGCGCTGCAGGGGAAGAAGATCAGTATCTGCAATAAGGTAGTACAGCCCATTCTCCTGCTTGGCAGGTCCCCCCCCCTTTTGAACTAATAGGACACGGGCCCGGTACAGGAGGGCAAGCTGTACTGCCTTATTATCTGCACACCCACTATGCATGTCTATGCCCGATTGGCCAGGGAGTCTTAGGATTCCCTGGCCAGTCAGGTCTCAGGACACACTTTATATTCAGCCGGGAGGAGAAGCCATCTCTAGTAACGGAAACCGGAAGTGAAGCCTTGTGACTTTACAGCCTGTTTCCTACTGTGCATGTGCAAGTTGCGCTGCACCCTGTGATTGGTCCCGTAGTCTTCTGGCACCTGTAATGTGTCCCAGAAGACTGTGCTGGAAGGAGGGGGCCAAACTTCTCATTTCGATTCTTAAGTGGGAGCGGGCACCTGTTAAATCCCGGTACCTGCTCCACCCAAATAAATGCCAAATGTGGCCAGTGGAAGGGGGAGGAGGGTGCAAACAAGCAGAGTTTCCCCTTATGGGTGGAGCTCTGCTTTAATATCCTATCTCCATTTATTCAGTTCCTACTAACAGTGTGAATGATGGGCGATGAGCCTTTTTACCCTTCCCTGTGGTGCAGCTGAAAACTCTCACTGTGGAAGGGGCCACCTCTCTCTCTCTCAGATGCCTCCGATGATCAGCAGTGGGAAGAAGAGGATGAGAGTACATTCTGGCCTCCCTGCTGCAGCGGTAAAATTTTGGTCTATGCTGTGCAGCCCAGGGTGTCTCTCCCTGGGTCTCAGGCTTGGTCCCCACTGGTTTGTCATCTCACCAGTCTGTCAGCCTGCAGCAGATGTGGCTGGCACTTTGAACAACACCTCCCAGGATTGCAGGTACTCTGCAATAAAGTTAATGGGCTTGCTTGGCTCCAGCTCTCCCTCTGCTGGCTGCAGGAGAATGGTGCAGCACAACATCAGTATCAGTGTAGAGGGAGGGAGACAAATAAAGAGCAATGTCTCTTTCTCCATGTTTTTGTAGCCCAGCTCCTGGCTACAGTCAGATATTACAGGTGTGATACAAGAGATGATCATAGACTGCAGACATGCTACAAGAGATATTCAGAGACTTCAGGAATGATAGAACAGATGGTCAGAGACTGAACATACTATAGGAAGTGTTGGAGACAGGGGACATGGTTCAGGAGTAGAGTTGAGCGAACCTCTGGAAGTTCGGGTTCTGCTGGTCCGTCCGAACTTCGGGACAAAGTCCGGGTCCGGGTCCGGACGGAACCCGAACGATCGCACGCTAGCAAGCCCAAGGCAGGCCTGGGCCTGGGCCTGAAACAGGGCTTCAAGCCTGCCTGGTCGTCTTGGGCTTGAAGGTCTCCAAGCGAGTTGAGATGAGGACTTGGTACAGGGGACAGAGGTTGTGAAGGATATCATACAAGTCAGAGACTGGTAGACAAGATAGTAAGGACTTCAGAGACTTATAGAGAACATCGTACAGACGTCAGATACTAGTAGAGAACATAGTGTGGACATTATAGACTGACATCGGTCCTCGACCCGATGTTTTTGTACCTCTTTCTCTGTAACGAGAAATAAACAGAGGGAGGGAGATGTGACTATG
>BLSH010076911.1:85291-95683 GCA_018402905.1 Glandirana rugosa | reverse complement strand
GAATTTGCTCAGTTTGGAAATGCAGCCTACACCTTTAGCGCATGTCCACCTGCAGCACAAAATAAGCTCTTATGGTTGCTTTGGTTACTATTTGCCTTTGTTAGAGAGGAGAGGTTTTGTGGTTTTCCTAAATGATATGACATTGTATAATTGTAGCCCATGCTGCTTTTTTGTAAGCTGGTACACTAATATTTTGTCTGCTTGCAGGACCCAGAATGTTCTTGGTGAGAAGGGGCGCCGTATCCGTGAGCTGACTGCCGTAGTCCAGAAGAGGTTTGGATTCCCCGAGGGCAGTGTGGAGGTGAGTTTGTTGGATGATCTGGTGGTGTTTAGTATCATTTTGCTGGATGATTTCTGTGATGATTCGATGACGAGTCCAACTTCACTCTTGGCACTGCCAATGGTATGGATGGGCAGTGTTCTGCTGCCTGTCTTTACTCCAGGCATGTGTGACTGGTGATGTATGAAGACTGATTCGAGGCATTTGTCTGAGAAACATCCACATTTCCTTTTTTCAGTAACTCCGGTCCCTGTACACAATTTTTTTTTTTTTTTTCTTTTATTGAATGAAAATGGATAAAATGTTTGCGTACCTAATGTTAAAGGGGTTTAATTTTGGGGTTATTTACTGGTATGTATAAAGGGAAAATTACTCATGCATGCTGGTGGTTTTCTGCACTGGATGAACACCATTAGGGCACATAGAAAACAATTGTTTTTTTATGGAAAAGATCCATTTACTCTGCTATGCAGTGAGCTGCAGTAAGATAGACCTGCTGCATTCTATTGTAGCGCAAATGTAGACACCGCATGTCACCACACATCAGCGCAACACTTAGTGATATTTTAGTGTTTTAAGCATTTCAAATAAAAATAAATGGAATTAGTTTGATACACTAAAACTGCCATCACACCACCCCCTGCCTAACATCCATAACTTACAGCTGCCCACATGCTAAATCTGTTAAATTGTGAACGGCCCCTTACTATTTGGTTTTTCTTCAGCTTTGCTTATGATCATTTTGCCTTTGCTGCTTCCTCATTTTCCCTTTATCAAAATGCTAATTATTTTATAATTCTGCTGAACTCGCACGATTTCAAACGGCATTTCCGTCCGACTTCGGGAGCGAGTTGAGAGACATCTGTGTGGGTTCAAAGTCGGCATCGCACCGATTCAGCCGGTTTTATTGCCAGCAATAGGCTCCGATTTGGCATGCGATTTCACATGTCAAATGTGAACGTGGGCTTAAGGTGGCTTCTCAAAACACTTTACAAGGAAAACCTTAGAAATACACAGGATAACATAAAGGAAAAGGGACAATTAAGTGAAAGCTTGTCTAAAGAAAAACTTTTTTTAGATTTGAATGAGAAGATGAGTCTGATATTCTTAGAAATTGAGCTCCAGAGTTTTGGAACAAAGCAGAAGCCTCGGTCCCCCATTGAGTGTAGGAGGCACTCACAGCAAACCAGAATTTGAGGAGCGGAGGTTACGGGAGGGGAACGGGGGGTTGATAAAATTTGAGAGATAATGGGGTGCAAAGCCATGAAGAGCCTTATAGGTGAGCAAGAGGATCTTAAAGCCTATGTGAAACCTGACAAAGCCAGTGCAAGGACTCCAGGATAGGGGGTAATACTAATATGATCACTTGTACCAGACCTAATCAGGATTCTGGCTGCAGAATTTTAAACATATTGAAGTTGAATCATAGTGGATTTAGGTACACCAGCGAGTTAGAGCTGCACGATTGTTAAAAGATCACAATCTCAATTCAACCCCCCTCTCAATCTACACCCGACATTTCCTTGATTCTATGTAAACCGCGCAGAACCGTACACGGGCGACTCCATGCAGTGCAATGGAATCGTTCTAATAGGAGCGACACAAGTCGCTTCGACTTAGAAAAAGGTTTCTGTACTGCATTGGGGGCAACTTGCATTGACTTCTATCACAGAAGTCGCTTGCAAGCCGCGCTGTGCGGGGTCGCGCGGAGTTGCCCCTGAAGTCTGATCGCCTATGTGTGAACCAGAGCTGTCAAATAAAAAAAGTTGGAGAATGTTCAGCATTCCTCAGCGCTGGGAGATATAGAAGACCAGAGATGCAAAGTAACATTTTGTCCTTTTTAGAATAGATCAAAGGGAATTACTTTGGTCTGCTAAATAAAGTCAGTTTAACCACTTAAAGACCAAATCTTTTTCTGACATTTGTTGCTTACAGGATGTTAGTATTTTCTGCTAGAAAACTAGTTGGGACCCCTGAATGAGATAGAGAGAGATATATATATCTATATATACACACATTTTTTAGCAGAGACCATAGAGAATGAAATGACGGTCGTTGTGATATTTTTATTTTGTCACACGGTGTTTGCGCAGCGGTCTTTGAAATGCAATTTTTTTTGGAGGGAAAATTATACTAAAATGAATTTTTAAAAAAATGAAACCGTAAAGTTAGCCCAATTTTTTATATATATATATTATATCTTCTAAGCAAAAAAAAAAAATTGTGATTCTCATTTTAGCCATAATCGTGCAGCACTACAGTGAGTAGTCAAGTCGGAAAACACAATATATGGATCAGCTTTTCCGCTACCATGTATGATAACAGGACGCAGCCAAGCAGTGTTTCTCAAGCGAAAAAAAGATGTTCTGACAACATTTTGAATATGTGGATCAAACTAGCATCCAATATCTCTCCTAGATGTATGTTTAGACTGAAGCTGAAGTACAGTGCCATCTATAGAGAAGCTTTTAGTAGCGGCCTTGCGTAATTGATGGGGGCGGGGTGCTGAAAAAGCATGACTTCAGTCTTGTCACAGTTTAATTGAACGAAATTATCGAATAGAATGTGTTTAAGATTTCTCCTCTTCTTCCTTTAGCTGTATGCAGAGAAAGTTGCCACAAGGGGTCTGTGTGCCATCGCTCAGGCTGAATCCCTGCGTTACAAGCTCCTAGGAGGACTGGCTGTGAGGAGGTGAGATGAGATCTAATGTGGACATTGGTGGATTGAGAATATTAGACTGGTCTGCTGGAGCGTTGCCCAGGCTTGTCTGAAAACCGACGCCTTCCGTGAAATGCTATAGGATGGTGGCTGTTGCATCGTGGCGACCGGACCCCCCGTATTACTGATCTTTGTAAATCGCTTCCATTGGGAACACTTTACCATGTGATCAGCCGTGACCAATCACTGCTGGTCACAGTGTAAAAGGTAAGGGGCATAGTGCCCAATATGGATGGCACTCAGTGCCACCTTCAGATGCCACCTTAGACCACCAGGGAATGGGGTCCTATCAGTGCATCTGCCCACAAGTGCCACATATCAGTGCGTACCAGTGCCCAGTGTTGCTGACGAGTGCCAATCAGTGCCCTTCGGTGCTGCATATCAGTGTCACCTAACAGTGCTCATCATTGCTGCATATAAGTGCCTCATCAGTGATGGAGGAAATGTACTTATTTACAAAGTTTTGTGACAGAATTTTTTTTTTTTTTTCAAAACTTTCGGTCTGATTTTTTTTTTTTTTCTTTTTTTTTTGTAGCGCAAAAAAAAGTGTTCCAAGTGCATAGTATTGAAGTGGTTAATGATTCTTACTCTAAATGGTCTGTTATCTGTGGTGTACCCCAAGGTTCAGTGTTGGGACCCTTACTTTTCAATATATTTATAAATGATATAGGGTCTGGGATTAAAAGTCACATTTCAGTGTTTGCAGATGACACCAAGCTATGCAGTGGAATAACGTCCTTGCAGGATGTCTCCAACTTACAAGTTTTGGTAGATCATAAGCTTAACAATGGCATGCAATGCCAAGCTGCAGTTTCCAAAGCAAGCAGAATCCTTTCTTGTATTAAGAGAGGTATGGACTCCAGAGATAGACATCATTTTGCCCCCCTGTACAAATCATTAGTAAGACCTCATCTGGAATATGCAGTTCAGTTTTGGGCACCAGTTCTCAAAAAGGATATCGGGGAACTGGAGAAAGTGCAGAGAAGGGCAACCAAACTAATAAGAGGCATGGAGGAGCTCAGCTATGAGTAAAGATTTGAGGAACTGAATTTATTTTCTCTTGAGAAGTGGAGATTAAGGGGGATATGATCAACATGTACAAATACATAAGTGAATATATAGTGAACTTGGTGTTGAGTTATTTACTTTAAGTTCATCACAGAGGACAAGGGGTCACTCTTTACCTCTAGAGGAAAAAAGATTTAATCTCCAAATACGGAAAGGTTTCTTCAGTAAGAGCTGTGAAAGTGTGGGATAAAAATGTCTGGGGTACTCCCCCGCGCTACCACAGAAGTGAATGGGTTAAAATGAATCCTGTGATCCACTGCTGCAAACACCTATGGGTGAATCAGTGCCCAGGTGAGTGAATATAGTGTGTAGTGGTGTTGCACTGTGATCTGAGATGGTATGTATGTGTGGTAATACAAGTGCTAAACACTAAGTAAATGGCAAAAATTATAATACAGTGTCCACACACAGTCACAAAGTGCTAATTCGCTACTAATAAGAAAAAAGTCCAGTAGGCTATAACAAAAATAAAGCCTCACATCAGTGAGCGTGCATGAATGGATGAACAAACTGCGCTTAATAAACAAAACTCCATTTTGAGAAACTGGTGCAGTCCCAGCATAAACACACAAAAATATATATCTTCTTATGTTGGTCTGTGTGGGTAAACAGTTTGTTTATCCATTCATGCACGCTCACTGACGTGAGGCTTTATTTTTGTTATAGCCCACTGGACTTTTTTCTTATTAGTAGCGAATTAGCACTTTGTGACTGTGTGTGGACACTGTATTATAATTTTTGCCATTTACTTAGTGTTTAGAAAGTGTGGGATAGACACCCCCCCCCAGGTGGTTTTGGCCAGCTCAGTAGATGGTTTTAAAGGCCTGGATTCTTTCCTTAATGTAAATAATATAACTGGCTACTAACATTTATAGGTAAAGTTGATCCAGGGAAAATCCGATTGCCTCTCGGGGGATCAGGAAGGAATTTTTTTTCCCCCACTATAGCAAATTGGATCCATGCTTTGCTGGGGTTTTTGCCTTCCTCTGGGTCAACTGTGGGTGAAGGATTGTATATGGCATTGTATGGTTGTTGGTTTTTTTTTTTTTTTTTTGGCTGAACTAGATGGACTTGTCTCTTTTCAACCTGGCTAACTATTTTTGTATAGACAATTCAGTAGCCACTAGGATGGCTTTTACATAATAGAGAATCGCTGGCTGAAAAAAAAATAATACCTGAATGATGCCTGTAGCTGCAGGCATCCCAGTATAACACTCCAAAGTGCCACCGTAGTTATGCATATTTCTGTCGGCAAGTAGTTGAGGCCGCGTGCACACTGTACTTTTTTTTTTTCAGCTGCTCTGATGTGAGTACAGGAGCGGATGTTCAGGAGCAGCGGCATTTTGGCAGAAAAACGCTTGATGTGTGTAAATGCATGCTTGAGCGTTCATTTTAATGGTTAGAATAGATTATTCTTCTAGCGAATTAAATGAATTAATGCCCAAGTGCTTGATGCACCTAAATGTTTTTTACACACTTTTACCAGCATTTTTTTTTACAAATGCTGCTGCCAGGAGGAAAGGCTTCTAGGGGAGATGAGATAAGCAAATTTCTAAAAAAAAAAAAAAAAAAAAAAAAAAGCCAATTTTCTTCCTACTTCATGGTGCGCTTGTGTATTCAGATCTGTGCAGTAATCTAGTGTGAGACTTTCCCTCTGTGCAGAGCTTGCTGTAATAAGGACCGCTCACTGCTGCGCTCTCCTTGTGCAGGGTGACTGGTCTTGTTTCCACCCCCTCCTGTAGTTTTCTAGACCGTCTGTAGTGGTTGGAGCCATGCTGGGTCTCTCCCACTGCTCTGCGCCCCAGGTTGTGTTCAACACAATAATCATGCCACTGCTATTTTTACAGGGTGAGATCTGGGTTTGTAAACGCATCGGGCTCACATGGAGTGGATTTAACCACTTTAAGACCAGGCCTATTTCTGAAATTTGTTTAAATCAGTATTTTTTTTGCTAGAAAATTACTTAGAACATTTATTTCTATTTTTTTTTAGCAGAGACCGGGGGGGGGGGTGGGGGGGCACCTCTCCGCTGCCTATAAAAGTAATCCCGTGGGGAATCTGCCACCGGGACCACTTTTTTTATTGGGCGCCATTTCGCCCGCTGTATAAAAAAAAATACCTGTGTTATGGTAGATGCCATAACGGCATATAACGTCAAAGTAATGACGTGTGTGTATATACAGTGGACGGTCTGGAAGAGGTTAAAGCCCCTTTCACTCTTTGCGACCTGAAAGTCACGCGATTTTTGCCACAACTTCAAGCAATGCCTGTGTATTCTTGAGGTCTATGGACCTCAAGTCTCATCATTCAGACCAAAGTAGTGCAGGGACTGCTTTGAAGTTGCATAGATATGAATGGTACTCATTGGAAAACATTGGGTACGACTTGTCATGTGACTTTGCAGTCTATTGGATAGAGAACGATTTTCCTGAATACATGAAGTAGATGAAAGTTTGGTCTGTACATTCCTAAGTACAAAGTGAGACAGGATCCTAGGTTAACTGCCTTCAGAATTAGGAAGTAATTTCTATCAATTTAAAGGTCAGTAAGCCTAAATCTACATGGTCTACTAAATAAGAGCCGTCTAATAGTCCTCTATTGCAGTGTTAAGCTAAAGAGGTGATGGACCGCTCAACTCAACCCACAGGGGCGATCAACTTCAGGGGCGACTTGAAGCTTCCCTGCACAGTGATTCTTCAGAGCGGCTTGCAAGCAACTTCTGTAATAGATGTCAGTGCAAGTCGCTTGAAGTAGTGCAGGAACCTTTTTCTAAGTCGGAGCAACTTGAGACACTATTCGAACCGTTCCATTGTACTGCATGGAGCGCGACTTGTCAGGCAACTTGAGTAGCCCGACAAGTTGCCCCTATGTGAACCGGCGCTTAGTGATTGTAAAGGCATATTTTTTATTTAACATGCTAAATTTACCTTCTCTGTGTAATGATTTTGCACAGAGCAGCCCTAAACCTCTTCTCTTGACCCCCACCGGCGTTCCTGGCCCCTCCCTCCTGCCAAGTGCCACCACAGCAAGCAGCTTGCTGTAGGGGCTCCCGAGCTGTAGCTCTATGTTCATTCGCGCACCGCCGTGACGCAGCCCTGCTCTCTCCGCATTGCCTCACTGGCTGCAATTTGATAGAAGCGGGAGCCAATGACTTGCCAAGGCTCTCGTGCACATCTCTGGATCGAGAGGGGGCTTGGGTATTGGGGGTGGGGGGGGGGGGGTTGGAATGAATGCTGCCTCACAGGTTTTTTTTACCTTGATGCATGAAGGTAAACTTTGAGCCTTTACTTAACCCTTCACTTCCGGAAGATTTTCCCCCTTTAGGACCAGAGCACTTTTTGCGATTCTGCACTGCGTCAATTTAACTGACAATTGTGCGGTTGTGCAACGTTGTACCCAAACAAAATTGGCGTCTTTCCCCCACCATATTTGTGGTTAAAAAAAATTGCGATAGGCGTTTAATTGGTTTGCGCATAAATTGCCGCGTTTACAAACCATGAGAAGTCATTTATGGCGTTTTTGCTACTTTTTTTTTTTTTTTTTTACTAGTAATGGCAATCTGCGATTTTTATCGGGACTGGGATATTGCAGCGGACATGTTGGACTTTTTTGGGACCATTGACCTTTTATACAGCGATCAGAGCTAAAAAAAAAAAAAAAAAACTGATTACTGTATAAATGTCATTGACAGGGAAGGGGTTAACCCGCAGGCGGCAATCTAGGGGTTAACTGTTCCCTAGGCGTGTCCTAACTGTGAGGTGGCTGGGCTGCCAGTGGCATGACAGATCTAACTGATCCCAGTGACAGGAATCAGTAGATATGTCATGCCGCCTGAAAGAGCGGGGAGCTGCCGGTTCCCTACTTTTCTTGTGTGCCAGGCGTTCACGGAGCACCGGCGGACATAGAGTCTGCCTGACCTGCTGCAACACTCCTGGAGCGTGCGGTGAGCACTCTGGCGGCAGCATGCTTCTGCTAGCTGCGCATACATAAGTCGCCGTTTATAAACAGCGATTCGCAATACGCTGCCACTCTGCAGTAGACATATGCGAGGCGGTGCGGAACCGGTTAAGAAGTGTACAATCAGGAGTTAGTCTGGTCCTCGTACACACGGGAAGACGATCGTACTTAAGATCATCTCAAATCGTATGTTGGATAATGTAACTTGCATACTGACTGCACTACACGATCGTACAACCACAGAAAGAACGTTCAGGTGCATGTAATTAGCATCCGGCCGTTCCTGACTTATGAGCATGCGTGTTTTTCACAATACAACTTGTTGTACCAACTGCTCTGTACACACGATACAACGGTCGTATGACCGCTTGTTGGTACGACCAAGTTTTCTAGTCTGCTCATACAACTCTCCTTGTACGACCGTCGTATGTCTGCTGTTCTAATCGCGCATACGAACGATTGATTTTGCATACAGCGGTCGTTCATACGACCTGTTGTATACGATCGCCGTCCCGTGTGTACGAGGCTTTACTTGCACAAAAAAGTTAGATCTGTGTGAAAATCAGAGTGGATATGGTCTTGGTGTTGAGTTTACAGGTTCAGTGCTGGGTTAAGATGCTCTCAGGTGGTGCTCCTATTGCTTGCCCTACATCCACCTACTTTTTCCTTTCTGGCTCGCTGTTGACTGGATTTTAATGGCCCTGAAGGGGAAATTCTGCTGGGATCGATTTCCATAATGTGCACATATATGCTGTGCTACTGTGAATGACTGCCCCACGTTTTTACTGGCTGCTGCACGGCTGCCATCCACGCTGAAGCTTCTGGCTTTCTTTAGGGGTGCGTGTGTGTGTGTTGAAGCCCATTGACAGTGGCTCCAGACTGAGGTTCTTGATCAGTAGCTGGCTCAGCCTTTCAGTGCACCACTGAGCATTATTAGCCAGCTTCTCCCGTCCTCTCCTCCACTCCAGTGAGAGCTGGAGCAGCAGAGTGGTGACAGTCGCCGTTCAGAGCGGGCCCAAAAACTGAATGATCAGCGCTCATGTGATTGCTCAGTTCTTGGCTTGGAGGTGGTAGGGGACAGCTTGGTAGGTATGTATATTTTCAATTCCTGCACTTCTCTTCACTTTAAACATTTCCCCTACATAAAATATACATTTAAAATAAAGTGTAGTTTTTGAGCATCTTGATATTAAAATTGTCCTTGTAAATCTGCAGTGTAGCTTTACACTTTTTAGTCTGAACTTTGATTTTTCTTCCTCTGTTAGAGCCTGCTATGGTGTCCTGCGTTTCATCATGGAGAGCGGGGCCAAAGGCTGTGAAGTGGTCGTGTCCGGCAAGCTGAGAGGTCAGAGAGCCAAGTCCATGAAGTTCGTGGATGGCCTTATGATCCACAGTGGAGATCCAGTCAACTACTATGTGGACACAGCTGTACGTCACGTCCTCCTCCGACAAGGTGAGAAGCCTCTTGCACCTCATCCTCCAGATTAGTTTCAGTTGGTGGACTAAACCATGACTCAGAAATGTAATTGTAGTGAGTGGGTTAAAGGTGCCACTATTTTGAGGGGTCAGAGTGAGTCGGAGTTAAAGGATCCATGCAACCAGTACCTGCATGGCCAGAATGTGTTTCCAGAGAAAGGTGTTCCCTGATTCAACCATCCCCTTTATATCCTTTACTCAACTAGATTTGTTGCAAGGAAAGAATCAAATTAATCTTAGGCACTTCCAACCTCTGCCTGCTGGCCTTTAACCACTTCCTGACCGCGTACTGTAGATGTAAGGCGGCAGTGTGGCTCTGTTACGTGAATCGCCGTATATAAGCGGCAATCTCCGCGTGCTCAGCTAGCGAGCGGGAGCGCGGCAGCGTGCCCTCTGGAGGAGTGTGCCTGCAGCTCGGGTGGACCTGATGTCCGCCAGCGAGCTGCAATGACCTGCCAGAGGGAAAAGGAACCGCTGATGTAAACACGGCAGTTCCCCGCTCTGTCAGTGGGCTTGTAAGAAATCTACCTATCCCTGTCACTGGGATCAGTTAGATCTCTTATGCCTCTGGCAGCCCAGCCCCCTCACAGAACACGCCTAGGGAATACAGTTAACCCCTTCACTGCCAATGACATACAGTAATCAGTGGATGTTTAAATTTCTGATCGCTGTATAAATGTTATTGGTCCCAAAAATGTCCGACATGTCCACCCCACTATCAAAGTCCCGATAAAAATTGCAGATTGCCGTCATTACCAGTAAAAAATGTAAATGCCATAAATTCTCATGGTTTGTAAACGCGGCAACTTTTGCGCAAACCAATCCATAAACGCTGATTGCGATTTTTTTTTTTTTTTTTTTTTTTTTTTTTTTTTTAGATTGACTAGGGTCAC
>BLSH010076911.1:50891-66174 GCA_018402905.1 Glandirana rugosa | reverse complement strand
GGGGGGGGCATCTTGTTTTATTAAAAGAAAAAACCCACTCTGGCAAATATACAAGCCCGACCTGTAGTCTGCTTGTCTTATGAATCATGAGAACTAGAGGCGAGGTACTGCTAGTAAGTCAAGTTCTATCACACTGCACAATTGTGCCAATGACAAGTTTCAGGCACTTGGTGCTCAAGGAGGAGGTGTTTAAGTGGCTGTCATGGAAAAAGTATGGAGGTGGCTTGTCCTGACCTTTTACTATAAGTGGCCTTCCAGGCAGAGGGGGTTTTAAAATTTCTGGTATGTAAGCAGAGATGTTTGTGATTGCTGGGCCATCTAGTACAAACAAGTGATTACTGCCCCACCTGTAACTGGTCACTGCAGCAAGGAGCATTGGAAAGGCAACGTATATATGTAAAACAAAGCGGATTCTAAGCTCATCTGCGATTAACTGAATTGACCTGTCTAACAGTATGCGTTAAATACAGAGGTTTAGTTGCACACATTTGCAAATACATGCGTAAGCTACAGGCCCTGCAAGGCACCCCATTTTCTGTGGACCTAAACTCTAATTTCTCTGGCTCTATGGCTTACGCATGTATTTGCAAATGTATGCAACTAAACCCCTGTTTTTAACGCATACTGTTGGACAGGTCAATTCAGTTGGTCTCAGGCTGGTCGGTAAGTTGAGCTTGGAATTCTCTTAGTTTTTTGTATATGCGTTGCCTTTCCAATGCTCCTTGCTGCAATGACCAGTTACAGGTAGGGGTAGTAACCACTTGTTTGAACTATGGATTGTAATGGCAAGGCAACGCACTGACACCTTTGCTGCCATAGTGCTATGGGCTGGGTGGTCAGTGTGCCCCTATGCCTTTAAGAAGGGGTGGGCTCCCTTCAGGTTTATCTGCCCTACACCTGTCCATCTAAATGCATGTGCTTCCATTGTTGGAGACTCATAGAAATTAGAGTTTAGGTCCACAGAAAATGGCGTGCTTTGCCGGGGCTCTGTGGCTTACGCATGTATTTGCAAATGTGTGCAACTAAACCCCTGTTTTTACCGCATACTGTTGGACAGGTCTGTATACTGTGTCCTGTGATGCTGAGCTGTATACGGTTTCCTGTGATGCTGAGCTGTATACGGTTTCCTGTGATGCTGAGCTGTATACGGTTTCCTGTGATGCTGAGCTGTATACTGTGATGCTGAGCTGTGTACGGTGTCCTGTGATGCTGAGCTGTGTACTGTGTCCTGTGATGCTGAACTGTGTACTGTGTCCTGTGATGCTGAGCTGTGTACTGTGTCCTGTGATACTGAGCTGTGTACTGTGTCCTGTGATGCTGAGCTGTATACTGTGTCCTGTGATGCTGAGCTGTATACTGTGTCCTGTGATGCTGAGCTGTATACTGTGCCCTGTGATGCTGAGCTGTGTACTGTGTCCTGTGATGCTGAGCTGTGTACTGTGATGCTGAGCTGTGTACGTTGTCCTGTGATGCTGAGCTGTATACTGTGTCCTGTGATGCTGAGCTGTGTACTGTGATGCTGAGCTGTGTACTGTGATGCTGAGCTGTGTACTGTGCCCTGTGATGCTGAGCTGTGTACTGTGCCCTGTGATGCTGAGCTGTGTACTGTGCCCTGTGATGCTGAGCTGTGTACTGTGCCCTGTGATGCTGAGCTGTCTACTGTGAACTGTGATGCTGAGCTGTATACTGTGCCCTGTGATGCTGAGCTGCATACTGTGTCCTGTGATGCTGAGCTGTATACTCCTGATACTATGGGTGGAATACAGGGTACGGAGTGAGTGAATTCTGTAAGAGGTGTGGCTTATGAGAAGCGGGAGGGGCCAAAAGGGCAGGCGGGGTCTGGCGCCCCCCCATCCTAAAACTTCACCAGCCGCCACTGGTCACGTGACATAACTAGTAGGACGACACACCGGAAGTGACGTGAGATTGCCATGTTTTTATTCCTTCTTGCTTGTTTTTTACAGTTGATGTAAGCAGCTACTTGGCTTTCTATTAAAGAAGAACTAAACCCTGATGGATTTTGCTTCCTCTTTATTACCCTGCAATGTGAAAGCATAATGGGCTAGTATGCATCACATATTAGCCCATTATGTGGCACTTACCTGCATTGGAAGCCTGGGATGTCCCCGCTCCAGGCTGCATCCATCTTCTGCCCCTCTTCCTTGCGGGGTTGTGTGATGTCACTCCCGCACATGGGCTCGGGAGCCGCCAATCGCGGCATGATCTCGGTGAAGAAACGGCATGGAGGCGTGGGCACATCACAGTACACTACATATCTCCTAAACCGTGCAAGTTTAGGAGATATGCAGGGTACCTACAGGGAAGCCTTATTATAGGCTTAACTGTAGGTTAAAGTGGTTGTCAAGGGTTGACAACCACTTTCAAGGTTGTTTTAAAAGGTTTTACACTATGAGAGGCATATGTTTATTTTACATGCGAATGGGAGCATTTAAAGGTGTATTATAACATGGAGCCACATATCTGTTCCAACTATCGGGAGCTTAATAAAGATTGGAGATATCGTGGATTCCATTGTTCCTTCAGCCTGTGTTTTAACCTTATTGAGGTGAGCGCTCTCTGAGCACGGTGACGGTGGTGGATACACAGGATTCTTATGTCCATTTAGTATTGAATCACAAGCACTTGAAATTTGAGCACTGGAGCACCTTATTGATGAACTGGATGAATCATATGAACTGTGCACATTTATGAACTTTATATATCTTTATTTATTTGTTCAGTATTTTTTACACCGATTTCTATGTATGTAATTTTGAATGCACATTTTTACATTTTTATTAATGGTTTAATATTTGGAGAGTGGTTTGATATTATTGACCGCATAGGAGAGGAATTGCGCAATATCATGTCAATCATCTATTAAGGTTCCTGCACTACTTTTGGTCTGACTTTGGTTTGACTTGCATTGACTTCTGTTAAATCAAAAAAGAAAAAAGTGAGCACTGAGCATTTGTAGAGCCGCTGACACATAAAGATACATACAATGTCTACAATGGTATGTCTACATTGCTGACAGCTCCACCCCACAACTGAAACGGTGTGCTTTTAACCTATGCCTATTTTCACTAATGATAATCTGCGTCTATATTCCTACAATTGCCACCTACCTTTAAAATGAATTCTGACTGCTCTGATGTATATTTGGAAATTGTGCGCTTGTCACTGTTATTTCAGCTACATCTGTAGCCATGTTCACATTATTTTGATGTTTATTTAGGCTTTAGGTTTTACCTACTGTAATTTATGGCTCTCCTTATCTGCACAAATGTGTGCCCTTTTTGGCTCTCTTAATCATGGAGTGGAAAGGCCTGCTGTGATGTCTGTGTGCTTAATATCACCCCTAATTGATTGCCCCAATCCACCCACACCCATCACAGTATAAAACAAAGCTTTGCTTACGGGGGAAAGCATTGCAGGGGGTTAGACATTGCAGAGGAGTTCTTCCAAAAAAGTAGGGTTCTTGAAATAAGTGGGCACTTCTGCTCTTGCACTTCAGCGATGTGCACAAAGCACACACTAACAACAAACTACTTTACATTACACCAGACTACAGGGAAGCTCATTTCCAAATCATCTCACTTTCCTCTCTGAAACATGCATTATTTACCTCTCATTTTCACAATAACAGCCTCTCTCCTCAAACTATCTTTTCTTCACCCCTCTCCCCCACCCCACAATCTGTACATATCATCCTCACTTCTCCCCTCTCCCTATCACTGCGCTCATCACCTCTTTCTAACTCTAAGCCCACATGCTAACAAAACCAGGATGCTCAAGCATGTCCCCTCATATAAATCATATTCCCATGTTGCCTCCCTTTCTCTTCTGCTTCTCCTAGCCTCTGGAGATATTTCCCCAAACCCTGGGCCTCCCTCATTTAACCACACCCAACACACCCATCACCACCACCCCACAGCCTGTGGCAGCGATCTACGCAATTTAATCTCCATTCCCCTTCTTCCCAAAACCAGCCTCCCCTTCTGTGCCCTCTGGAATGCCCGCTCTGTCTGCAACAAGCTCACTGATGTTCATGACCTATTTGTCACTAATTCCTTTAATCTACTTGCTATCACCGAAACCTGGCTCCACAAATGTGATTCTCCTTCTCCTGCTTCCCTCTCCCACGGTGGCCTTCTCTGGACTCACTCCCCTAGGCCTACCGGATGCAAGGGAGGTGGAGTGGGATTCCTCCTGTCCCCTCTCTTTCACTCTCATCATTTGAAGCCCATTGTATACGTATATTCTCTCCAACCTCCCTAAGAATTGCTGTGATCTACCGGACTGAAATTCCCACAATCTTTCTTGGTGACTTCAACATCCCGGGTAACACTAACACTACTGCTACTTCTAAACTTCTTAGTCTAACCTCCTCATTTGACCTTAAGCAATGGGCACAGGCTTCTATTCACACTGATGAAAACACCCTCAACCTTGTCTTCTCCTATCTATGCGCTCCATGCAACCTTTCCAACAATCATTTTCCCCTCTCTGACCACCACCTTATTAGCTTCTCTCTCTCCCTGTCTTACACCACCTTTCCCTCCAATTGCCTAACCGTCACCCGTAGAAACCTTCGCCAATTCAACACTTCTCTCCTTTAATCTGCTACTGACCACCTCTATGAAAACATCTCACCCCTGTCCTACCCCAACCAAGCCACTACCATCTACAATAAATCCCTGTCCTCCACTCTGGACAAGCTAGCTCCTCTTACCACACACAAAATCAGGCCTCGACCCCTACAACCCTGGCAAACAGACGACACCAGAAATCTCAAAAAGCATACTTGCGCTCTTGAGCGTCTGTGGCACAAGACAAAGTCTCTCAAAGACTTCAACCAATACAAATCTACCCTCCATAAATACAATTCTCACCTCCACACTGCCAAGCATACCTATTTTACCACTCTTATTAACACCTTCTCATCCAGTCCCCGTCAACGCTTCTTTACCTTCAACTCCCAACTTCGTCCTCCACCACTTCCGCCCACTAACACACTTACTGCCCAGGAGATTGCCAATCGCTTCAAAAGCAAGATTGACACAATTTGTGATGAAATCTCCACTCTACAGGCATCTTCCCCAGTTAACACCCCATGTCAACAAGCACAATCTACACTATCCTTATTTAAACCTGCTACTATAAACGAGGTTGCTAAACTCCTTTCTAACGCCCACCTAACCACCTATCCCCTTGACCCTATTCCCTCTAAAATACTACGGTCACCCTCTGACTCTATCCTGCACTCTCTAATTCACACCTTCAATCTCTTCCTCTCTTCTGGCATCTTCCCCAATGCTCTAAAACAGTGATAAGCAATTAGCGGACCTCCAGCTGTTGCAAAACTACAAGTCCCATCATGCCTCTGCCTCTGGTCATCATGCTTGTGGCTGTCAGAGTCTTGCTATGCTTCATGGGACTTGTAGTTCTGCAACATCTGCAGGTCCGCTAATTGCATATCCCTGCTCTAAAACATGCATTGGTCACCACCATACTCAAAAAGCCATCCCTGGACCCTACCGATCTTAACAATCTACGCTCTATCTCCTTGCTCCCCTTTTCCTCCAAACTCCTCAAATGCCTGGTCTACAACCGAGTGACCACCTTGTTAAGAATAACCTTCTTGACCCCCCTTCAGTCTGGATTTCACCCTCAACACTCCACAAACACTGCCCTTCTTAAACTCACAAATGACCTACTAACCGCAAAAACCAATGGGTACTACTCTGTACTCCTACTCCTGGACCTTTCGACTGCCTTTGATAGAGTTGACCACCCTCTCAGCCTCAAAAAACTTTACTCCCTCGGTCTCCATGATAGTACTCTTCGGTGGCTCTCGTCCTACCTATCCCAATGCACCTTCAGTGTCACGTACAATTCTACCTCCTCCTCCTTTCTCTGTTGGGGGGGCCCCCAAGGTTCTGTTCTTGGACCTCTCTTATTTTCAATGTACACCTCTTCCCTGGGCCGGCTGACGATACCCAAATCTACCTCTCCACCCCACAACTCACTCCATCACGCATCACTAACTTATTAACAGACATATCTACCTGGATGTCACACCACTTCCTCAAACTCAACTTGTCCAAAACCAAACTCATAATATTTCCTCCCCCACATGCTGTTTCCCCTGACTTCTCTGTCAAGAGCAATGGCACAACCATCCACCCATCCCCACATGTTAGGGTGCTTGGTATATCCTGGATTCTGATCTCTCCTTTTGGCCCAGCATCCAATCGCTTTTTAAGGCTTGCCGCCTCAATCTCCGCAACATCTCTAAAATACGTCCCTTCCTAACCAATCTAACCACAAAGCTCCTGATTCACTCCCTGGTCATCTCTCGCCTCGACTACTGCAACTCCCTCCTCATTGGCCTACCTTTAAATAGACTATCCCCCCTCCAGTCCATCATGAATGCCGCTGCCAGACTCATCCACCTTACAAACCCCTCTCTGCCAATCCCTCCACTGGCTGCCACTCGCCCAATGAACTAAATTCAAAATACTAACAATGAGCTACAAAGCCATCCACAACTCTGCTCCCAGCTACATCACCAACCTAGTCTCAAAATACCAACCTAATCTTCCTCTTCGCTCCTCCCAAGACCTCCTGCTATCCAGCTCCCTCATCACCTCCAAGCCTTCTCCCAAGCCTCTCCCATCCTCTGGAATTCCCTACCCCAATCTGTCAGACTGTCCCCAAATCTATCCACCTTCAGGCGATCCCTGAAAACTTTCCTCTTCAGGGAAGCCTATCCTGCCACCACCTAACAACTACACTCCTTATTTTCACAATCAGCTCATCCCCCACAGTTATTACCCTTTCATATCACTTAACCCTCCCTCCTAGATTGTAAGCTCTAACGAGCAGGGCCCTCTGATTCCTCTTGTATTGAATTTTATTGTAATTGTACTGTCTGCCCTAATATTGTAAAGCACTGCACAAACTGTCTGCGCTATATAAATCCTGTATAATACACCCTGTTCCAAATTATTATGCAAATTCTATTTCAGTGTCACAAAGATTAAATATTTAGTTTTTCAGTTTAACTCATGGATGGCATTGTGTCTCAGGCTCTTTTGATCACTGAAATTAATCTCGGACACCTGTCTCGGACACCACTACTAAAGGAGGGTGTTCCACATTATTAAGCAGAGCACCATTTTCAAGCAATATGGGGAAGAAAAAGGATCTCTCTGCTGCCGAAAAGAGTGAAATAGTTCAATGCCTTGGACGAGGTATGAAAGCATTAGATATTTCATGAAAACTTAAGTGTGATCATCGCACTATTAAGAGATTTGTGCCTGATTCAGAGCACAGACGGGTTTGTGCAGATAAAGGCACATTAAGGAAGATTTCTGCCAGATCCATGCAAGAGAGCAGCTGCTAAAACACCATTACATAGCAGCAAACATATATTTGAAGCTGCTGGTGCCTCTGGAGCCCCATGGACATCAAGGTGTAGAGTCCTCCAGAGTCTTGTAACTGTGCATAAACCTTCCATTCGGCCACCACTAACCAATGCTCCCAAGCAGAAACTGCTGCATTGGGCAGAAAAATACATGAAGACTAATTTTCAAACAGTCCTGTTCACTGATGAGTGCCATGTAAGCCTGGATGGTCCAGATGGATGGAGTAGTGGATGGTTGGTGGACGGCCACCCTGTTCCAACAAGGCTGCGACATCAGCTAGGCGGTGGCGGAGTCATGTTTTGGGCCGGAATCATGGGAAGAGTGCTGGTCGGCCCCTTTAGGGTCCCCGAAGGTGTAAAGATGACCTTCCCTGGTACAGAAGGAAGAACTATGCTTTCCGTAATAAAATCATCTTCATGCATGACAATGCACCATCTCATGCTGCAAAGAATACCACTGCATCAATGGCTGCTATGGGGGTAAAAGGATAGAAAGTCTTGGTGTGGCCTCCATCCTCCCCTGACCTCAGTCCTATTGAAAACCTTTGGACCATCCTCAAGCAAAAGATCTATGAGGGTGGGAGGCAGTTTACATCCAAACAGCAGCTCTGGGAGGCTATTCTGACATCTTGCAAACAAATTCAAGCAGAAACTCTCCAAAAACTCACAAGTTCAATGGATGCAAGACTTGTGAAGCTGCTATCAAATAAGGGGTCCTATGTTAAAATGTAACGTGACCTATTAAAATGTTTAAAAAGTTAAAATGTTGTTCAAAGTTTGATTGAAATAGCTTTTGATTTCAGTAAATCTGCTGTAAACACAACAAATGACAATTTTCAGCTCTTTACAACCTATAAAGTGTTTTGAAACTTATTGTGTGTAATAATTTGGAACAGTGCATTGTAAGTTTTTTTTATTTTGAAAAAAAAAATACTGTTATTAGGAGGGTCGAATAAAATTTGAATTGTACTCTTAATAGTTGATAACATGAGAATTATGCTGACTGCTGTTTACATCAATTATTTAGGTAAATGAGAAAAATATCACTGGCATAATAATTTGGAACAGGGTGTAATAATAATACAACCTTCGTATAAACAACAAAAGAGTGCAGTGCTTCCAGTAATACAGTGAAATAATGTATGACAGTCCTGTGAACTAATTAAAGTCGTATAGTATATCCGTGACTTGATCCAAACCCTCAGGCTGCATTCACACCTGGGTGTAGCGTTTTCAGGCAGAAATACACGCGTTTTTACCGTGATTTTTACAGCGATTTTGTACAGGCCAAAAGGTCACCAATGTAAAAAGTAGAAAAATGACCAAACCAAGCTACAAAAATACTTCCAGAACTTGTTTGAGCTTTAGGCGTTTTCAGGATTTGGGCTTCAGGCGTTTTTGAGTGGAGATGTGAACCATCTCCATAGAGAATCATTGATTTTTTTTTCCCTCCAACGTTTTGTAGCTTCAGGCTTCAAGCTACAAAACGCCCAGGTGTGATTGGGGCCTCAGTGTATAGCTCCAGCAAGATGTCTGATAAGTTAATTAATCCTTTTGTATTCTGTTGTATTGTAACTAATCAACAATGGTGATATGCCTTAAAGTGGAAGTAAACTCTCCCCCACAACTTTATCACATTTCAACCTGCATAAAAAACCCTAATGATAGCTGCTTGTAGATATCTCCTTACTTGCTTTGTTTTGTAATCCGTCCCGTTCTGTGTAGTGACGTCACCGGCGCATTTCTCTGAGTGCCGTCTATCCATTGACTGGATGCCGTGGATGTGATTTCCTCTCCCAGCGGCACTGCAGTCAAAATCCGCAAAACTACAGATCCTTTCTGAACGTCCTGCTACACCCCATGTGTCCGTGTGACGTCACATGGGGTGTAAACTTGTCATCGGACTGCATACCATACCAGTGATTTGCCACAGCATACAGCAGCCTGCCAGGCACACAATACGAGAACGGCAAAACTACCAAGTAAATCTGCAATGTCTGGTCGGCTATGAGTGGTGGAGCACGGTCGCCATTGGAACGTTGGATCGAAACTGAGGCTTGGTTAAGACGCGATCACGCATGCGCGAGAATACAGCAAGGCATACATGAAAGGGCGGAAGTAATTGATTAAACATAGATTATATTTTCTATCTGCTCAGCAGTGAATAGATCCACACACTCCAGAACCGAACCCTTACAGTAATATGCAGTGCAAACACGGGAAACGGTAACTAAAATGGTGCAGCCTGATCCCTGGAGACATCATTTAAAAAAGTTTTAATAAAAAGTAAGTAATATGCAATTCAGGCTTATTTACAATGGCTAATGTATGCGTATAACTTCATATAATGGTCTAGAATTCAGGGATATGCAATTAGTGGACCTCCAGATGTTGCAGAACTACAAGTCCCATGAGGCATAGCAAGACTTTGACAGCCACAAGCATGACGCCCAGAGGCATGATGGGACTTGTAGTTTTGCAATAGCTGGAGGTCCGCTAATTGCTTATCTCTGGTCTAGATGAAAAGTGGCAATGGGTTTACTTCCTCGTTAAGTAGTTACTCAGAGACATGCTATCCCAGTGTGCCAGTAGAATGGTGGTCCTCGATAGGATTCAGCACTATAAGAAAAGCTCACCCATGGGAGCCCAAAAATACTCATATAGTGTAATATTTATTAAAATCAGATATAAACCGCTGCAGCATATTACAAAATCCTTTCACGAGGAAGCGTTGGTAATAGCGTCAGTATGTAGGCCCCTCCCGACGCGTTTTGTGCTCTAGCACGTTATCAAGGGACTCGCCTTGCCTATATTTGCCCAGGCACATACTGCGTGCCCCCTGTGCATGCCTATGCGAAAGGCAATTTTGCATTCCAGTACCGTGCTGCAGCTGTGACTCCAACCCTTGGCCTATGGTGCGGTCTGATTGATCTCAGTGGGTGAGTTTGACAGGCACCTGAGTTAAAGCAGAACTATATCCACCGTCAATCCAGCAATGCCCTGTCTCGAAACTCCCCACCAGCCACTGACCTCTTGGGGATGGCCAGCTTCCAGGTCTCGATCATCAGCAGCTGTTGGCTGGGCCTGGATGATGTTACCCCCCCCCCCCCCACGTGCAAGAATTCCGTCAGATTCAGCATTGCTGAATTTGTGCAGTGAAGTAAGTAGATTTAATACAGAAGAGACAAAGCATGTCTCTTCTGCATTAGAAGCCCTTCCTGTTTACCCATTTTCATTTCCTAGCATATAAAGTTCCACTTCAAAAATTGCTGCTGCCGCAGCATGTGTACAGCCCTTTGAAGTTGTAATGTTAGCATTCGGGTGGGCACAGGCCAGGAGGCAGTAAAACTGTTTTTACCACCACCTGCCATCTGTGTCAAAGAGATTTAACAGTCATTCTATGTACAAAGTTGGTTAGGTTGGGAATCTGCAGATTACAAGTTTTTGGATATGATGGCTGCATTAGTTTTCTATTTTTTGATGATTCTAGCAGTAGCACACTTCCTGTCCTAGAGTGACAATGTTCACTGACTGTATTGTATCTGTGGAGGAGCAGTGGTCACCCTAGGACAGGAAGTGTGTTAGGACAACAGAACATCTCCATCTGAATAACATAGAGCAATGGTTCTCAACTCCTGTCCTCGGGATCCACGAACAGGCCAGGTTTGCAGGATAACTGAAATACATCACAGGTGATATCATTTGCTGCTCAGTGATTGCAGTATTCTAGCCTGCATCTCCCCAAGGTAATACTTAAAATCTGGCCTGTTGGTGGATCCTGAGGACCGGCGTTGAGAACCACTGACAATAGAGGGAGGGAAGGGGGGGGGGGGTGTATTCTTTTCTTTTAATTCCGTTGGGGGGGGGGGGGTATTCTGTAGTCCACAGAATACTGGGAATGATGCAAAGTGATAAGAGTGCAGCACAGGACATTAATGGCTCACAGAATCAATATTTGCTGTCCTTCTAGAACGGATATAACAAAATGCTTTGAATGGTGTATATAATGGAACAAAGAGAGCATTTCTATAGACTTCATTTAAAACACAGAGAAAGGGAAATGGGAAATTCAGATATTGGAGATTTTGGTGATAATGTGGTGTTTCAGGAATGATCATATCAGTTCTTAGCATCACACCAATCCTCCATTACGTCGGGGCGTTCCTAGTATTCACGGGTATGTTCCATTTTACTGGCATACAGAATACTACAGGAATTGGAGAGTCCACATATGAGAACGCCTTCCAGGTGCCATTGGGTCCAGATGGCTAAAATCAGGCCTTAGCGTCTGCCTTGCCTGCTGCAATGAAGGTGGTCAGTTCCTCCAGGCTCTGGTATGTTCTGAGCCCCCGCGTACCATCCAGGCTTTCTGCAATATGAGGACACAGGTGAGTACATGTCTTTATATATAACCATCATCATGTGATAAGACAGAATTATAGTATCTATCACAAATAGCAGCAGATATATGATTACCACATGGGTAAAGTGATGGAAGCGTCATGCAAAAATGTGCAAATTTCTTACACTGACATATGAAGGAAAGAATTAATCCAAGGGCCCATTTACACCTCTGCATTGTGGTAATGCATGTAACATGCATTTTTGCATTGCTGCGTCATTCATTTTGAAGGGGCATATATTAAAAGAAAACCCCTTTTTTTTTCCATCCGTCTGTAGAATCGGATCAGAGTGGATTGGATGACAATGGACAGGAGGTCCGTTTTCATCCAATCTCCATGGAGGAGAGCGGGGCTCTGACAGTTCCACCTCCGCTCAGTAAGCGGAGACGGATCTGTCATCCGTTGGCTCAGCGGGGATCAGCGGAACGTTCCCCGCTGAGCAAAAACTGACCCCGCACATGGAACGCCCATATGAAAGGGGCCTTAGGACTCTTACATATGGGTGGCAGTGTCTACCACCTGCAGAAAATCGATCCACATTCAATTTTCATTGAAATACCGCTCCACAACCGCAAACCAAGCATTCGGCTGGTGGTTGCAGCACACTTCTATTTGCTTCGAACAAAGACTGCAGGAGATCAGCTCCGAGATGCAACAAAGAATGGAAAAAAGGAGAAAATACATATTTTTTAGGGGTTGATTTACTGAAAATGGAGAGTGCAAAATCTGGTGCAGCTGTGCATGGTAGCCAATCAGCTTCTAACTTCAGCTTCTTCAATTAAGCTTTGACAAAAAAAAAACTTGGAAGTTTTTTATGCAAAGCTGTACCATATTTTGCACGCTCCAGTTTTAGTACATAAACCCCATAGTGCTTTTAGCAAGCTAAAATGTCTTTTAACCACTTCCGGACCGCTACAGTCATTATATGGCGGTACTTTGCCATTGAATACTGTTGCTATAGTAACAGATAGCTACCTTAACCCCGGTATTTTTTTGAACAGCGGGCGGTCCTCTTTCAGATAAAAGTGGTCTCTGTGATTCACAGGGAGATCAGTTTTATGAGGGCGGGAGAGGGCCCCCCTCCCGCCACGCTACGGCCATCTCCGCCGCTTACCGGACCTGCTGGTAGCAGCGGAGACAATCCAATCCTCTCACCGCAATGCCTGTGAGCCGGGTGAGCAGAAGATGCCGCCCACTCGGTTCCATAGCATTGCAGGGTGGAAGCGACGTCAAACGTCCCTTCCGCCCAAAGCTCTTAAAGGACACTTAAAAGTGTCTTTTTTTTTTTGTTATTGCATTTAAGTGTAAATATGAGATCTGAGGTCTTTTTGACCCCAGATCTCATATTTAAGAGGTCCATGCTTTTTTCTATTACAAGGCATGTTTACACACAGCGCTGGATTGTGGGACAGGTGAATGTGTGTTTATTGAAAGTCAGAAGCTACAGTTTTTGTAGCTGCTGACTTTAAATTTCTACATAGGGAACTGGAGCTCCTCTTTAAGGCTGTGTTCACACTAGAACCCACAGAGGCTCACAGCAGGGGTCCGGTGTGTCCTGGTTCGCTGTTTCAGGTCTGATTTCAGCCCGAATTTGGACCTGAAACGGTCCAAAAGACGCACAGCATTTTTGTGCAAAACGCACCGGACCCACTGCGGAGATATGTGAACCAACTCCATAGAGAGCCGGTCAAAATCTCCTGCTATTGCGAATTGGATGGAGAGACCCCGCATACAGTGTGCAATGGTGTGAACCCAGCCTTAAGATGTTCTTCTGATTTAAAATGAAGCATTGCCTTAAAACACAAATTTGCAAGTAGTAAGATTTTTTTTCCCCCAACGTGCTAATTCTCCTCTGCAATAAAATCACTGCCCTGTTTGCAAACTTCCTTAGAATGAACAACTGGGCAGGTGCAGCTCAGCATATTTTCTCAGCATGCCTCAGTGCTGTTCTGAACTAGCTCCCGTCAAATTTGTGGGAGTTACATCATTCCATGCCAGCCAATCAAGAAAGCTGAGGTTGCCCAACTCAGAAGATGTTGGCTCTGGTAAGGTAGCTTTATGGGTGGGGAGGAGGTGATATTTTTGGGGGTTTTCTTTTGGTTTAATGTTCTATAATTATGGTGTTCAGGACCCCAAATTTACTGATTCTGGTCCCCCTCATTACCTGACTCGGTGGTGCCATTCTCCCATGGTGCCGGTGTTACCTCTGTGGTTAGGGGGAGCTGGATATCCACCTCGTGACCTGGAAATACATCAGAGAGGTCAAATCTTTCTCATAGGGGCGGCAGGAGATTTTTTATTTTCCCTGCCTCTCACCCCTGCATGTTAGCCTATGTGTCCAGCATTTAGTTGCAGAGGCTTTTAGAGGCAGGAAAAAAACCCCACTGCCAGTGCATCCAGGTGCAGCGAAGTTTGGGCAGAAAAAAAACGCTAGAGGCTGCTAAATGCAGCAAAAAAACGGGCGTGGTTTAAACAAAATAGTGGGCGTGGCTCAAATGGGTGTGGTTCGAGTCTGAGATGAATGAGGGATGGAGGCAGAAAGAAAGAAAGAATGAAATAGGGAGGGTAGGAGAGAGAAGGAAGAGGTATAGAGCAGCGGTTCTCAACTCCGGTCCTCAAGACCCAACAGGCCAGATTTTAAGTATTACCTTGGGGAGATGCAGATTAGAATACTGCAATCACCGAGCAGCAAATGATATCACCTGTGATGCATTTCAGTTATCCTGCAAACCTGGCCTGTTAGTGGGTCCTGAGGACCGGAGTGGAGAACCACTGGTATAGAGGGACAGCAGGCCCAGATCCTACACCACAATAGCAATATGTGTATTCCAGAGAGTTTAACAATCAGTAGATAAAGATACTCCAGGCACCTGATATTAGCGCTTCAATCATCCCGGCACTATGTTTGGTATGGAGTCAGGATGATTGAAGTGCATAATTTCTATTATTAAATTGTAATATAAAATGAAATAGTTCAACTCACCATAATGCAGAATCAGTGGGAGCCTCAAGTGTGTCACTTGCCAAGTCATCTGCCACCAGATGCCATCAGGTATCCCCAGCAGAGTCCCTCCTTACATCTGGTGTCCCCAGCAGAGTACCTCCTTCCATCAGGGTGTCCCCAGCAGAGTGCCTCCTTCCCTCAGGGTGTCCCCAGCAGAGTGCATCCTTCCCTCAGGGTGTCCCCAGCAGAGTGCCTCCTTCCCTCAGGGTGCCCCCAGCAGAGTGCCTCCTTCCCTCAGGGTGTCCCCAGCAGAGTGCCTCCTTCCCTCAGGGTGTCCCCAGCAGAGTGCCTCCTTACATCAGGGTGTCCCCAGCAGAGTGCCCCCCTATGGACTACCGTAGACCACCGTCTACTGAACCGTTCACTGTGTGAACTCCGAGGGTGACTAAGACGTAATACCACTCAACTTGATAAAGTAAAATATAATGTTAAATTATTATCTTT
>BLSH010076911.1:19439-36280 GCA_018402905.1 Glandirana rugosa | reverse complement strand
CAGCGGTATTTGAAATCTCTAATTTCTGCTATCTGTCCTCAGAGCAACAGCACAGACAGCAGTAGTAAAGTAATCTATCTCAGGATGCAGGATCAGGTCTTAAAATGTCTCAAATCTGTCCCTCACGCAGTCAGCTACCTTTCCCTACACTAACCCAAGGAGCATGTGACTGCAGCACTGTGACTCCAGCTTATAAAGAGGCTGGGTCACATGATGCACTGGCCAATCACAGCAATGCCATTAGTAGGCATGGCTGTGATGGCTTCTAAGGGCAAACCAGTGAAACACTTGTTGATTGGCTGCCCTGCAGCTTCTCAACACGTGGAGTAAAATAGCAGAACCCCGGACCGAACCCGAACGATTTTTGAAATGTCCGGGTCCGGGTCCGTGCCACGGACACCCGAAAGTTCGGTACGGACCCGAACGTTACAGTCCGGGTTCGCTCAACACTAGTCACAAGGCCTGAGAAAGAAAATAATTTCCTTACACAAGAAAGGTGAAGGCTACAAGAAGATCAGCAAAGCTTTAGGCCCCTTTCACACGGACAGATAGAATTCAGCTTTTAGCTGCGGATAGATGAAGTTATCTACCGCAGCTATACTCTGACAATGCTTTCCTATGGCCCCATTCACACTCTGCATTTAGCAATGGTTTTGTTACAGAGCATTATGTGTGATTAGAAAAAATGGGTTTGAATGCGTCCAGGAACGATGTATTGCAGCTATCTGCACATAAATGCAGGTAAAAGCAGTGCACTTTGTCACCTGCAGATAGCAGCGGCAACAAGCAAAGAAAATCAACAGGAAGCGCATCAGAAATGTCAAGAATGTTCCACTGCAGCTAAACGCAATGTACAACTGCAAGTAATCATTGTGCCTGGAGTCTTAGAATTTCAAAATAACAAAACATGCTTTTAACAACAGCAGAACAGCCGTCCTGAGAAGAGAAGGATCAAGGCTGCTCTGTGAAAAACCACTGCACAGAGCAGGTAAGTATAACATATTTGTAATTTGTTCCACCTGCCGACCACCCTATAGCAGTTTCACTGCTACAGGACGGCCCTGCTGCGTGGGATCACATATAGATCCTGCACTTCCGGGTATCGGGCGCGAATGCGCGCCGCCGCCAACTCGCTAATCAGCGGGTCACGCGGACCTGATGTCCACCGGCACCCACTGATCGTTCAGTACACAGGCAGAATAGCGATCTGCCTATGTAAACAAGGTAGTTCGATGTTCTGTCAGTAAGGAAGGCATGGATGCTTTGCAGAGACATGGATCTATGCCTTCCCCTAGTAAAAGCACCTCTCACATTACAGTAAAATGATTTCTAATATGGTCCCATAAAACAGCTAATGCGTTTTGGGGGCCATCACACTCTACTTTTATCAAGGCTAAGAATCGTTACAAGAGATAAAGTGGACGGAGTGGGACAAACAAATGGAACTGTGTTGGATAGAGCTAGCATACATAGTAAAACAAATGCCCCAATGTTATCAGCAGCCTAAGCTTAAAGTGATACTAAAGGCTTATAGTTAACCACTTCAGCTCTGGAAGATTTACCCCTCTTCCTGACCAGGCCATTTTTTGCTATACAGCACTGCGTTACTTTAACTGACAATTGTGCGGTCCTGCGACACTGTACCCAATTAACATTTTTGTCCTTTTTTTCCTAGAAATAGAGCTTTTTTGGTGGTATTTGATCACCTCTGCGTTTTGTATTTTTTGCGCTATAAACAAAAAATGATCAACAATTTTGAAGAAAAACTCAATATTTTTTACTTTGTGCTATAAAACACATCCGATAAAAAAAATTGTAAAAAAAATTGAATTTCTTCATCAATTTAGGCCAATATGTATTCTGCTACATATTTTTGGTAAAAAAAATCCCAATAAGCATATATTGATTGGTTTGAGCAAAAGTTATAGTGTTTACAAACTATGGGTTATATTTAGGGAATTTTTATTTATTTTATTTTTTTACTAGTAATGACAGCAATTAGCGACTTATAGTGGGGCTGCGATATTGCGGGGGACAGTCTGGACAGTAACTGACACATTTGGCACTCTTTTGGGAACCAGTGACACTAATACAGTGATCAGTGCTAAAAATATGTACTGTCACTCTACTAATGACACTGGCAGGGAAGGGGTTAACATCAGGGGTGATCAAAGTGTTAACTGTGTGCCTAGCTGGTGTTTTACTGTAATGTAAAAGGGCCCTTACTTATCAGTCAGAATACTGAAGCAAATATGGTGAAAAATTGTAACAAAGATGGAACTGCAACCATCTCACAGAGACGTCCAGGCCATTAACAGAAGTTAACACCTTAACAGGAGTGTTATCTGTTTAGAAAGGTTGAAGAAAATCTCTATGCAAGTTCACTGCAGTTAGCTAAAGAAGTAGAAAGCCAAACTGGGGTGAGTGTTTCCTGTGACACAATATGGGATACACTGCAGAGGAATGGCATGCATGGGTGTCGTACACAAAGGAAGCCTCTCCTAAAGCCCATGCACAAAAAAGCCCGCCTAGAAATTGCCAGGGACCATGCTCAAAAAGAAGAAGACTACTGGGACTCTGTACTCTGGAGTGATGAGACCAAGATAAATGTTTTTGGAACTGATGGCTTTAACCACTTCCGGACCGCCGTACGTCGTTTGACGGCGGCCACTTTGAAGTGGAATACCGTTGTTATGGTAGCAGATAGCTACCATAACCCCGGTATCATTTTTTTCTGCAGGCGATTCCCTGCAAGATAAAAGTGATCTTAGCGGCGGATTCGCCGCGAGATCACTTTTATCAGCGGCGGGAGAGGTGCCCCCCCCCCTCCCGCCGCTTTCCGGTCATCTCCGCCGCTTACCGGACCCGCCGGCAGCGGCGGAGATGATCGGGTCCTCTCAGTCTGGTGTCCGTGTGCCGAGTGAGCGGCTGAAGCCGCTCACCCGGCTCCATAACAAGGCTGGGCGGAAGCGACGTCACAAGTCGCTTCCGCCCAATGCTCTTAAAGGGGACATTTTTTTTTTCCCCTGCCACTTTTTTCAAAATTTTTTTTTTTTTTTTTTTATTGCATTTTAGTCCAAAAATGAGATCTGAGGTCTTTTTGACCCCAGATCTCATATTTTGGAGGTCCTGGCATGCTTTTTTCTATTACAAAGAATGTTTACATTTCTTGTAATAGGAAAAAAAGTGATCAAAATTTTTTTTTTTTTAAAAAGTTGTAAAAATAAAAATTAAAAAGTAAAATACATAATTAAAAAAAAAAAAAATTTACAGCGCACCGTCCTTGCGAGCTCGCGCGCAGAAGCGAACGCATACGTAAGTCCCGCCCACATATGAAAACGGTGTGCAAACCACACATGTGAGGTATCGCCGCGATCGTTAGAGCGAGAGCAATAATTATAGCGCTAGACCTCCTCTGTAACGCAAAAATGCTAACCTGAAGAATTTTTTAAACGTCGCCAATGGAGATTTTTATGTTGCAAAGTTTGTCGCCATTCCGCGAGCGGACGCAATTTTGAAGCATGACATGTTGGGTATCATTTTACTCGGCGTAACATTATCTTTCACAATATGAAAAAAAATTGACCTAACTTTACTGTTGTCTTATTTTTTAACTCAAAAAACTGAATTTTTTCAAAAAAAATCGCGCTTTTAAGACCGCTGCGCAAATACGGTGTGACATAAAGTTTTGCAATGGCCGTCATTTTATTCTCTAGGGTCTTAGAAAAAAAAAATATATAATGTTTTCAGGGTTCTAAGTAATTTTATAGCAAAAAAAACAGTTTTTAGCTGATAACCTCCAAACTCCAAAATGAGGCTCGGTCTTAAAGTGGTTAAAATGTATGGCGTTGCAAAGGTGAGGAGAACAAAGAAGAATGCATGGTGCCTACAGTGAAACATAGTGGTGGCAGTGCCCTTCTGTGCGGCTGCATGAGTGCTGCTGGTGCTGGGAAGCTGAATTTCATTGATTGTATCATGAATTCACAGATATACTGCTCTATATTGAAAGAGAAGGTGCTACCATCACTCTGTGCTCTTGGTCTTCGTGCACTTTTCCAACATGGCAATGATCCAAAACACACATTTAAGGCTACTTTTGCATTTCTGAAGAAGAACAGGGTGAAAGTGATTCAGTGGTCAAGTATGCCTCCTGATCTGAACCCAATCAGGGAACACCTATGGGGAATTCTGAAGAAACAAGTTGAGCATCACTCTCCATGCAGCATCCAGGCTCTAAAAGAGGTCGTTCTTGAACAGGGGTCTCCAAACTTTCTAAACAAAGGGCTAGTTTACTGTCTTTCAGACTTTAAGAGGGCCGGACTCTGTCCAGTGTGAGTTAAAAATGCCCTGGCATCAATGGGAGTAAAACGGGATGATGCTCCATCATTGGTATTAGTGGAGGGTATTGCCCCATTGTTGGTATCATGGGAAGAAATAGTGTACCGTCATTGGTGTCAGTTGGAGGAATCGTGCCCCAAGGGCCAGATAAAGGCAAGCAAAGGGTCACATCCGGCCCACGGGCCGCAGTTTGGAGACCTCTGTTCTTGAAGAATGGAAAAACATAGATGTTGCAATATGTCGCCGGCTTGTTCATTCCATGCCTAGAAGACTTGGTGCTGTCCTTACAAATCATGGAGGTCATACAAAATACTAGATGGAGTCGTTTTTGTTGTGGGGTGTATTCATTTTTGCATCAACTCATTTGAGTAAAACTGAATATTTTGTAATCTAAGTATAGGGTGGGCCATTTATATGGATGCACCTTAATAAAATGGGAATGGTTGGTGATATTAACTTCGTTTGTGGCACATTAGTATATGTGAGGGGGGAAACTTTTCAAGATGGGTGGTGACCATGGCGGCCATTTTGAAGTCGGCCATTTTGAATCCAACTTTTGTTTTTTCAATAGGAAGAGGGTCATGTGACAAACTTATTGGGAATTTCACAAGAAAAACAATAGTGTGCTTGGTTTTAACGTAACTTTATTCTTTCATGAGTTATTTACAAGTTTCTGACCACTTATAAAATGTGTTCAATGTGCTGCCCATTGTGTTGGATTGTCAATTCAACCCTCTTCTCCCAATCTTCACACACTGATAGCAACACCGCAGGAGAAATGCTAGCACAGGCTTCCAGTATCAGTTTCCTGGAAAGGGGATTGGTCGTCGTGGGCCAGTTGAATGGCCCCCAAGGTCTGCCGATCTGACCCCCTTAGACTTTTATCTTTGGGGTCATCTGAAGGCAATTGTCTATGCTGTGAAGATACGAGATGTGCTGCCCCTTGAAACTACGAATACTGGAAGCCTGTGCAAGCATTTCTCCTGCGGTGTTGCTATCAGTGTGTGAAGAGTGGGAAAAGAGGGTCACATGACCCTCTTCCTATTGAAAAAACAAAAGTTGGATTCAAAATGGCCGACTTCAAAATGGCCGCCATGTTCACCACCCATCTTGAAAAGTTTCCCCCCTCACATATACTAATGTGCCACAAACAGGAAGTTAATATAACTAACCATTCCCATTTTATTAAGGTGTATCCATATAAATGGCCCACCCTGTGTATTAACGACCTCAATGCTGAGCACTTTCACCCCCTTCCTGCCCAGGCCATTTTTCAGCTTTCAGCGCTGTCACATTTTGAATGACAATTGTGCAGTCATGCTACACTGTACCCAAATTTTTTATCATTTTCTTCACACAAATTGAGCTTTCCTGACATACTCCATGGCAGCGTGTGGGTGGCTCCGCCTCTGCAGCTACCCCATAGGACTCCTCTCCCATAAATCTTTGCTCTACCCAGCATGCTGTGTTCCTTTTTTGTCCTCCTCCATTGGACCAAGTGGATAAGTTAAAGTTACCGAAGAATCCTTACCACATTAATACGACTTGTGCCAGGAGATTATGTTCCTCCTACAGGCCCCAGCTGAGAGCGGGGTAGGGAGTAAGCACAGTAGCGATGAAGATCGGGGGATATGTGCGCCGGCCAATAAGCCCAGCTGACAGCAGGTGGCCTTATCTGCCGTTGGACGCAAGGGGAGCCCTGGTTCTCGTATCGCAGAAGGGAGTGGTAAGATTTACAACATACATGGCAGCAAGTGTTTGTTTCATGTCCATATACCATTATTTTCTTCCCCCTGTGCGCCTGGTGCTTCCTTTGTTGACAGTAATGATGACGGACCGGAAATTCTGGCCGCCGCTTCCGCCTCCCTGTGTCCCGCAGCTGTTCTGCACATGTGTGGCTGCGGGACAAGAGCGAGGCCTGGTTTGCGCATGCGCGCGCACAGGCTCCCGGCGTCGCCGGGCGATAACATCACGCCGCTTTTAAATGGACAAGGAGCTCCCCACAGCCTTGGGAATGTATGTGGGTGTTGCGGAATCTTACCTGGGCTGTGTGGACAAGCTCCTACGGTAAGGCGGGCGGTGGAGAGACTCTGGCTGCGGCCTATACCTGGGTGGCTGCCTTGTTTATCTCTCTGTTCTCCTCTTGCAGACTGACACTGATCGCAGATGGAGCCCTCTCTGCCTCCTGGTGGCCAGCCTGGTGGACAGGTACCTTCAGGTTCCTGGGGGGGGGGTGGCGTGAGGGTAGGGGCGGCAGGATCAGGGTTGGTGAGGCTGGAGCAGTTGCTTAAGGCTGTCTGCTTTCCTTTCTTTCTTTCTCCCCAGCCCCCACAGGTCTGACTCACATAGAAGTTTGCAGAGGAAGAGTGGATCATCAAAATCTTACCATCAACATGGTTCTCGTCAGTCTTCTTCCAGATCCAGTCCTCATGGCTCCCGCTCAGGGTCAGGTCATCACAAACGGGTACACATCGCTCCCCTCCTCCACCACGCCCCCAAGCACAGTCATGCTGGGGATGTAAGAAAGTAGTTTCTGAGGACAAGTCCCTGTGTGACCTTTGCTATGGGAAGACGGTGAGCGAAAGAGAAAACCCTAACCAGCATCTGGAGACCCTGATTAAATGGGTTGTGAATGATTCCCTACTAAAGAGAGAGGCTCGGCAGCCCCGTATGCCCCCAGTTGATCCACCAAAATCTCTAGCAGCTGGGAGCGATGAGGATGATCTAGATCCCTTTCAGCCTGACCAGCAGTCTTCAATTCACTCGGACAGTGAATCACAGGAAGAGATACCCGAGGTAGGGTTTAGGTACGCTCTGGTGCCATCTCTGGTCAAGGAAGTCAAAGAAGCGTTTGATTTGAAAGACCCAGCCGTATCTCCTCCAAAACAAAAGAAGTTATTTAAGCAACTTAACAGAGAGCGCCCTCACTTCCCCTTCTTAGCAGAGCTGGGCGGAATTATTTCGGATGAATGGAGTAAGGTGGAAAGAAGAGGCTCACTAGCCTCAAAAATCCAGAAACTATATCCTTTTAAGGAGGAAGATGTGAAGGAGCTGGAAGTAGCTCCACTAGTGGATACAGCCTTGATGAGACTGGATAGGTATGTAACGCTTCCTCTGGAAGACACTGTCTCCTTCAAAGACCCCCTGGAGAGAAAAATCGATACAGACCTTAGAAGAGTGTACCTGACAGCTGGAATGGCTTGTAAACCAGCCTTGGCGTTAGCAATGCTTTCCAAAGCTATGGAGGTCTGGTCGGATAAGTTAGAGGTGACCTTGGCTCCGGCCGTGGTGTGCAGACCCGGCCTCTAAGCAGGCTTGGTGCCGTATTCTCTTTGAGGGAAAGTCTCTCTTTGGGAATAAACTGAATGAGGCCATCACCCGGGCTACGGGAGGGAAGTCGGGGTTCCTTCCTCAGGATTGGCGTCAGACAAATCAGAAATGCCCTGCATCAAGGAAGCAAGGCTTTGATCGTCGCAAGGAAGCATGCAGTTATAAGCCTGGGAGTGAATTTGGCAGGTCTTGGAGAACAAGAAGGTCGGGAAACCAGAAAACCTCAAACGGCGGTTCCGCAAGTGGACAAGGACCATCGAAGTCCTTTTGAGGTTGGGCCCGCTCAGGCATACCCGGTGGGTGCTCGTCTACGTCACTTTCGGCATGTCTGGGTGGCCTCAATACTCGACTACTGGACAGTCAAGACAGTGTCCACAAGTCATTCTTGGGTGTTCAGCAAGAACCCCAAGATTAGGTTCACTCCTATAACCATTCCCTCTTCAAAAGAAAAAAGAGAGATTCTTTTTGCATATGTAAAAACACTACTGGAGCAAGAAGCAGTCAAGGTGGTTCCAGACGACAAGGGACAAGGGATGTACTCCCCCTTGTTCCTAGTTCAAAAGAAAAACGGTTCTTGGAGACCGGTAATCGATCTAACTCGTCTCAATCAGTTCATCTGGAAGGAGAGGTTCAAGATGGTGTCTCTAAACTCTATTCAACAGGCAGTGCAGCAAGGGGATTGGTTGATCTCCATCGATCTCTAAGACGCCTATTTCCATGTCCCGATAGCAGCAGAATTCCAGTGCTACCTGCGGTTTGTTGTAGGCAAGTCTCGCTATCAGTTCACCTGCCTTCCATTTGGCCTGACAACC
This sequence comes from Glandirana rugosa, assembly GCA_018402905.1. NCBI lineage: Eukaryota > Metazoa > Chordata > Amphibia > Anura > Ranidae > Glandirana > Glandirana rugosa. Next base: position 27,800 of record BLSH010076911.1, on the reverse strand, counting down.
TCACCAAGGGTGTTCTCCAAGGCTCTGCTAGCAGTGGTAGCACTGTTAAGGGTCAGGGGAGTTTGTCTGTATCATTACCTGGATGACCTCCTTCTGCTATCCCAAGACAAAGAACAACTGCTGGTTCATCGGGACATGGTCATCAACACCTTGAAAGAGTTTAGATGGTTGCTAAATGCGGACAAGAGTCATCGTCAACCCTCTCAGTCCCTCATTTTCCTAGGAGCGCTCTTCGACACCAAGATAGCCCGAGGGGAAAAATCAGGGTGGTCAGGGACCGAGTGCATCGAGCCCTCTCATCACCATGGCTATCAGCCCTCCACTGTTTGAGGGTGATTGGGAAAATGACAGCGTCCATTTCAATGGTGAAATGGGCTCAGTGGAGGATGCGCCCTTTTCAGAGGGGATTCCTGCAGCAGTGGAGGTCACACAACAAGTCCCAACGTATAAGGATAACAGCATCCATGAGACAGTCTCTATATTGGTGGCTTCAGGGGCGCAAATCTCTCCAAGTTCCACTCCCTGAAGCCAGTCACATGGGTAACAATAAACTCGGATGCCAGCAGCACAGGCTGGGGCGCCCACTATCCTTCGGAGATAGCCCAGGGCAAGTGGGACTTTTCCTTGCGGAAAATAGTTTCCAATATCCTGGAGCTGCGAGCAGCGTTCAAGGCCTTACTAGCCTTTCAACATCTAATAAAGAATGCCTCGGTCATGCTCAAAATGGACAACACGATGGCAGTAGCCTATGTGAGGAGACAAGGGGGGACCTGCAGCGGGTCACTGTTGAGGGAAGTACAACCAATAATGGATTGGGTGCAAGAAAACATCAACAACATCTCTGCAGTCTTTATTCTGGGGGTACAGAACTTCCAGGCAGATTTTCTGTCCAGACATCAGCTCGACAACTAGTGGTCACTGCACGAGGAGGTATTCAAGTGGATCCTGACGCTGGGGATACGCCCAGAGATGGACCTGTTCGTCTCAGCATGCAACAACAAGGTGGGCAGGTATTATGCGAGATCTCGAGATCCCCAAGCTTGCAGCATAGATGCAGTCTCGGATCAGTGGAGATTCCGCAGAGCTTATGCGTTTCCTCCGATTCCTCCTCCGATATTCCAATTCTTGCGGAGGCTCAGGTCGGAGCCTGTGGAGATCCTGGCAGTGATTCCCTTTTGGCCGAACAGGCCGTGGTTCCCTCTGCTCACGCTTCTCAGCTTCAGGGACCCGGTCCCTCTTCCAGTGAGGTGGGATCTTCTGTCTCATCCTTGTCCAGCATATCTGCACCTCAAGGCCTGGTCGTTGAGAGGAGAAGGCTGGAAGCCCTAGGTTGCCCACAAGAAGCTATTGCAACTCTCCTGAACGCCAAGAGGGGAAGCACTAACAAGGTCTATGAACGCATTTGGGCAACATTCTCGCTCCATATGGGTACAAGATCTGGCCTTGTTAGCGCTCCAAGCATCACGGATATTTTGAGTTTTCTACAGCCTGGCCTTGACCTGGGCCTTTCAGTCAGTTCACTTAGAGTCCAGGTCTCGGCTATTTTCGCATTCACCGGTGTTTCATGGGCTGGAAACAGTCTCATTCATCAGTTCTTCAAAGGTGCAGTTAGAGTTATGCCTCAGAGGAAACCATGATTTCCCAAATAGGATCTTCCCCTTGTTTTGGATGCCTTGTCGCAACAAGTTTCCACTTCTCCAGAACTTTGAAGGAGTTAACCATGAAGACAGCGTTTCTAGTGGCAATTATATCAGCCAAGCGTGTGTCGGAACTTAGAGACCTGCGGTCAGTGGAACCCTTTTTGACCTTCTTTCCCGATAGAGCAGTGTTGGTGCCCATGCTAGGAGCAAGACCAAAAGTAACTTTGGTCTTCCACGAAAATCAGGAGATCGTGCTCCCTACTTTCAAAACAGCGGCTGATAGGGAAGTCCACCCTCTGGATGTGGCTTGTTTCCTAAAACGATATCTGGAGGCCATGGCTCCTTTCTGCAGATCGGAGCATCTCTTCGTTCTTTTCCAAGGAAAAAATAGGGGCTTACAAGTGTCAACCAGATCAATATCAACATGGATTGTGCAGACCATACAGTGGGCATACAGATCAAAGGGCATGGCTCCTCCTGAGGCAGTGAAGGCGCACTCTACTCGAGGGATCGCAGCTTCATGGGCAGCTTCACGCCATGTAGCACCGGAAGTGATCTGCAGAGCGGCTTCCTGGTCGTCTATACACACCTTTATGGCACATTATTGTGTTGAACCTGCTGCTCTGTCTTCTGTGAATTTTGGGGTTCAAGTTTTGTCAGTGGACAATAATAATTAAACCTTTTTTCGGTATCAGCATTTTCCACCCGGGTGTGTGTGGTGAGTTATTTCCCACATGTATGCTGCCATGGAGTATGTCAGGAAAATGGAAAATTTATATCAAATACTTACCGTAATTTTCCTTTCCTGATAGACTCCATGGCAGCAAGAGTACCCTCCCAAATGCCGGAGTAGGCTACTTACAGAAAACGGCATATTGGTTAGAGCAAAGATTTATGGGAGAGGTGTCCTATGGGGTAGCTGAGGAGGCGGAGCCACCCACACATATGCTGCCATGGAGTCTATCAGGAAAGGAAAATTACGATATTTGATATAAATTTTCCATTTTCTTTTGGTGATATTTAATCACCGCTGGGTTTTTTTATTTTTACTAAAAAAAAACAAAGACCGAAAATTTTGAAAAAAAAAACAAAAAAAGTAAATTTTTTAAAAATGTAAATTTTGAAAAAACCCCCCGAAAATTTTGAAAAAAAAACCCCGTAAATTTTGAAAAAAAAAAACCCCGTAAATTTTGAAAAAAAACCCCGAAAATTTTGAAAAAAAAAAGTTTTTCTTAGTTTTTGTGAATAAATTTTGTAAATAAGTAATTTGCGCTTTCTGGGAAAACGTCATATGACTGCGTCCCAGAACGAGAGCTGCACATCCCCGCTGTAATTTGACGGTGGGTGGGCTTCAAGTGGTCAATAACCTTACCTTCATGGAATGAGCTAAATAAATGTTCTATAACTCAGTTTTGTCAAAATTTCGGAAACTGTTCTTCATTGCGATATTGATTAAAATCTTACTTTTCTAAAAGGGTGTACTCATTTATGCGGAGCACTGTAACTCCTGCTCATGCACAGGGAGGCATACGAGAATGTAAACTGAAATGTGTATGTGTGGTTACGGCCTGGTTCACATTTGTATGATGTGGGACAGCGTGCAAAATCGCAACGCTTTCCTGCAATGCGAAAATCAAACATTCCTTTTCCTTTTAGTTCCTAATGGCCCCCAAACACACTTTGCTAAAACACTTTGAAGTAGCTGCTCTAAATGTGATGTACAAAAACTGCATTGGCGTGAATAGAGTCTTAAAGCGGTAGTAAACTGCTGTTTTTTTTTTTAAGTCATAATGTGCTAGTATGCCTCACATATTAGCACATTATGTGAAACTTACCATAGAACGAAGCCTTCCAGCAGCACGCTGCCACCGCTGAAGGTGCTTCCATCCTCACCCGCTCTATCTTCCACACGGGAGCCGCCGTTTATGGCACAGGACTCTGAAGGAGTGGCACGGTATGCCGTTCCTTCACAGAGCACGCGCAGGTGACGTCCCCGACTGCATCAAAAATAAATATCTCCTAAATGGCGCATGTTTAGGAGATATTTAGTGTACCTATAGGTAAGCCTTACTATAGGCGTTCTTATAGGTAGAATTCATCCATGGGAGTTTACTCCCAATTTAATGTACATTCAGAGTAAACTTGACTGGCAGGCAGGAGAGGAGCCCTTATTGCAGAACAAACATTAACCTCTTAAACCTCCGAAAGGTTTTACCCCCTTTCATGACCATGCCATTTTTTGCTATTTAGCACTGAGCTACTTTATCTGGCAATTGCACAGTCGTGCAAGACTGTTCCCAAATGATATCTTAATCATTTTTTCTCACAAATAGAGCTTTCTGTTGGTGGCATTTTATCACCACTGAGATTTTTATTGTATAAATGGAAAAAGAGCAAAAATTTTGGAAAAAAAACCAAAACAATATTTTGCTATAAAATATATCCAATGAAAAAAAAAGGGAAAAATCTAATTTCTTCATAAATGTAGGCCAAAATGTATTATGCTATGTCTGTGGTAAAAAACAAAACAAAACCCAATACATGTGTAATTGGTTTGCTTGAAGGTTTATAGCGTATACAAAGTATGGTATATATATTGGAATTTTTTATTTTTTTTTATACTACAAATCGTGGTGATCGGCGACTTATAGTGGGACTGTGATGCGGTGGGCAATCTGACACTGAGTGGGAACAGACTAACTGCCATTGACATCACCAGTGACACTAATACAGTGATCAGTGCTAATAATATACACTGTCACTGTACTAATGGTACTGGCTGGGAAGGGGCTCGGAGCACCGTCCCTTGGATCCACCCCCTACCCACTTCTGAGCACCATCCCTTGGATCCACCCCCTTGGTTCCTCTTTTAGAGAATACAGAACCATTTGTGGTGCTAAGTGATTTGTGTAGAATCTGTTAATGATACCAAAAAAGCTGTAAAATTGTTCCCCTGCTGCCAGCAATAACAGACCTCCCTCATCAACAACAAACCCCCTGAAACAACCCCCCACCCACCAGCAACAATAGATTCCTCAACAGCCATCAATATACCCCTCCCTAAACAGTAGATCACTCCCAGAAACAATTGCCCACCCTCCCAAGCAACATGAACCCCCCCTCCCAGACACAACAGATCCCCTACCAGCAACAATAGATCCACCACTGGAACAAGAGATCCCCAGCACCCTTTGCCATTAAATACATTCAATGCTGGAGGTGCCGGAACTGCGTTCTTCCACGTTCCCGCTGAAAAAAATCCCTGCAAATGTCACTGTGAACCACCCCCCTTCCCCCAATGTTCTCTTACCATAAAAGTACAGGAGGATCTCAGTCTGGTTCATCAGGCTGTACTGGTCATTATACACCTCTGCAGAGTATCTCCCCTCGTCCTCTCTCTTAGCATGTCTCAGGAGGAAGCTGCCATTATGGAGTATTCTGTATGTCTCATTGCAGCCAGTGACACAGATACCCCTGTAGACCTCCCCAAGTGGCTGCTCATCTTTCTTCCAATTCACCTGGATGGGTTGTGACTCCAAATCCAGAGGCAGCAGGACTGAGGTGTTCCCAGGACCCAGCACTTGCTCTGCAGGGATCTCTTTTGGGACAAATATTGAGACAACGAAAAATACGTTAATAGAATGCACACCAGCCGAAAGACATCAATGTTTTCTATCCTGATAAACAGGCATCAAGCTGATCCTGGACGCATACAGTTGTGCTCAAAAGTATGCATACCCTGGCAGAAATAGTGAAATTTTGGCATTGATATTGAAAATATGACTGATCATGCCAAGAAACTTTTATTTCTTTTATTTAAGAATAGTGATTATATTAAGCCATTTATTATCACATAGTTGTTTGGCTCCTTTTTAAATCATAATGATAATTTAAATCACCCAAATGGCCCTGATCAAAAGTTTCCCTCCCCTGGAATGTTTAGCCTTGGTACAGACACACAAAGGTTAAAATGGCAATTACAGGTTAATTTCTGTTATAGAATAAGAACACATGAGAGATAATAATGCTGCGTGCCCCAAATTATTTCAGCAGTTTCCCACATCTGTTGCTTTTTAAATTGCAGTCAGTGTCTGTATATAGTCAATGAGTTTGCTAGCTCTCACGTGAATGCACTGAGCAGGCTAGATACTGAGCCATAGGGAGCAGAAAATAACTGTCAAAAGACCTGCGTAACAAGGTAATGGAATTTATTAAAAAGGAAAATGATATAATAAAATACGGCTTAAATTTGCCAGTCAGTACTGTTCAATCACTTATTAAAGGGGCTGTAAACCCTCAAGGTTTTTCACCTTAATGCATTAAACCTATGCATAAGGTGAAAAACCTCCTGTAGTGCACCAGCCCCCAGAGCCCCCGTTTTACTTTCCCGAACTCGATTGTACCAGTGACGGGGACAAGCCCAGCAGCTCCAGCTGCTGGCTCAGGTCCTCATTGGATAGATTGATAGCAGCGGAGCCATTGGCTCCTGCTGCTGTCAATCAAATCCATTGACGTGGCAGCTAGGGGCGGGGCCAAATCCTGCTGTCTGTGTCAATGGACGCAGCAGGACATGGGAGTGCGCCCGCATGAGTGCCCCCAGCGAAAGCGCTTCCCTGACGGGGCACTCGAGAAAAGGAGGAGGAGCCAGGAGAGGAGGATTGGGGCCACTCTGTGCAAAACTGCTGCACAGAGGAGGTAAGTATGACATGTTTGTTATTTAAAAAAAACAAACTGAACCTTTACAACCCCTTTTAAGAAGTGGAAAATTCAGGGATCTTTTTTTTTTGTAATTCCTTTATTTTTCAGAAAAGTTATGGTTTACAATCACAGTGTATGACGTGAACATATGATAAGACCGAGAGGTAGAAAAAGGGTCACATAAACAGGGTTACAAGTGAACTGACCCAGCAGAGAACCGCATAAATGAACATGTAAGATTATACAGTTATATAATTCGATGACAGTGGGCAGAGCTGGGGGAGCGTACAAGCAATCATAAAGGGGACCCAAACATAGAAACGCCAATGTCAAATTATCTTTATATAGTAAAACTCGCAAGGTGTCGGGATGCAGAGTATCCCAATGGCCAGATGGATCATAAACAGGACATCTAGTTAGGGAAGATGTAGGTGAGGATACTGATAACTTTCATAGAATATTCCTTTCAACGGGACCAGATATTTAGGGACATGAGGGAGAGGGAAAGCGGGTAGGGAAGAGGGAGTTAGAGGATTGGGTTCCCCTAAGACGGGGTAGGTAGATCAGAAAAGGGAAGAGAGAGGGGAAAAAAACAGATGAGAGACAGGAGGGTTGAATGACGTCTCTCCCCGGGTGGGCAGGACCAGATCCACATGGTCGGCCACATTGTGAGACCTCACCGAGGTATGCGTTGGTATACACAAAGTGTTGCCAAGGTCTCCAGGTCTCACGGAAGATCTCCTCTCAGTTGTGTAAGGTGGCGGTGAGGTCCTCCATATATCTTAGTTCATTAACTTTAGAGAACCATAGGGCTATGGACGGCAGATTCTCCCATCTCCAACAGAGGGGGATACATGCCTAAAACAGCTGGATTGTATGGGAGGCCTTGTATTTCTTAATCGGTCGCTTCATTAGATGGAACAGACAGGCTGCAGGATTCCCCTCCAGATCAACATTTGTCAGGTGTTTGACTGTGCCGGCCACCCCACGCCAAAAAGGTTGGAGTTTGGGGCAGTCCCAAAAAATGTGTACATGTAACATCGTTCCCTCAGCAGTACCACTGGGGAAAAAACGGCGCAGAGTGGTGGGCACACTGTACCATCGAGTCAAGGTTTTGTAGCAGTTCTCCTGGTAGCTATGGAGGACTTTTGGGCGAAATGCAAGATCTTCTCTTTCTGAGAGTAAGTAAATTGGGTACCCAAGTCCGAATTCAGGGATCTTTTGATACCAAACCAAAATCAGGTAGACCACGAAAGATTAAAGCCACTATTGCCAGAGGAAATGCTCAGGAAACCAAGAAAAACCCACAGGTAACCTTAGGAGAAATACAGGCTGCTCTGGAAAAAGATGGTGTGGTTGTTTTTAAGGAGCACAACACAACAATACTTGAACAAAAAAGAGCTGCATGCCAGAAAGAAGCCTGTACTGCACCAATGCCTCCTGGTGAGGCATGTCAAGGTGTTGTTGGGCATATTGTAACCAGGCTTTTTTGTGGCATTGGTGCAGTAAAGACTTATTTCTGGCAATGCAACCATGCAGCTCATTTTTGTTCAAGTATTGTCATATTGCTCCTTAAAAACAACCACACCGTCTTTTTTAACCACTTACCAACCGGAAGGTTTTGCAGCTTTAGGACCAGAGCACTTTTTGCGATTCGGCGCTGCGTCGCTTTGACTGACAATTGCGCGGTCGTGCGACGTTCAAAAAAATATAAAAAAAAACCTAAACTTAAAATCGTTTTTCATTCTTTACACCCAAAAAAACGTTTTACCAGCGAGAAGAAAACAAATATCGCCGCTATTCTTTACTGCGTCTCCGCTAGTTTATGGTGGTTTTCTTTCGAGATAAACACCCTTTTTTTCCTGCGTTTAAAACAAACCCATGTTGCAGCGTGCTGGCGCGTTAACAGTCAGTTTCGCTGCGTCGCGGCTTAGCGTTTTTCACGAGACCAGGATTTCGACGTTTTGGAAGGCCAACCATTCACCAATTTTTTCTGCCACACCAACAAAAATTCCTCGTTATA
>BLSH010076858.1:1300196-1315147 GCA_018402905.1 Glandirana rugosa | reverse complement strand
CTAGTAATCACCATAACTAAGCCAATGAAGGTCCCACCCATTCATGTAGCTAGTAAAAAACGTTGGTAACCAATGGTTCCGAGGCAGGAAAGACTTTCTAAGGTACGTTCACTAGTTATAGGACTTCTTACAATTCACCGTTCTACCAATACATAACCACTGCCGGCTACACAGCAGGGAGATGTGTTATTAGAGGGTGGTCGTACCTTCCCTTCGACTTGCATGGAATCTTTCAGAAAGGACGGAGTCTTGGTAACCAATGGTTGCAAAAAATGATCGATGTACTTACCCACCCTGGAAGTAACCGAATCAATACCACTAATGATCGACCTTCCAGGGGGGTGTACCGGATCCTTGTGCACCTTTGGTAAATAATACATGACGGGGATACGTGGAGCAACCGGTACCAAATAGGATTTCTCCTTTTTGGTTATGATCTTCCGCTGGTATCCCTCATTCACAATAGATGACAACTCCTTCTTAAATCTCCTAGTGGGATCCGCCCCCAAAACAACATAGGTGTCTGTATCCGAAAGGAGGCGGGCCATCTCAGCATTGTAGTGATCAACATCTAAGATGACAATGCCCCCCCCTTATCGGCGGGGCGCACCACTATGTCCTTACGAGATTCAAGTTTTTCTAAACCCCTTTGAAAAGTTTGATTAGTTCTCCTCTTTCTAATATCCAACTCATCCAGGTCTTTGAGGACAAGGTCCCTAAACACGGATATTGAAGGGGCAATATTACCCGGGGGATTGAACACTGAAGCGTTAGTCAGTCCAGTATTCCTAATCCCCAATGCCTCACTATAAGTGGGCCTCATGGGATTAGTGATCATATATCTTTTTATGTTTATTTTACGTATGAATTTATGCACATCGATAAATGTTTGAAATTTATCGAGGGCTCTAGGTGGAACAAATTTTAATCCCTGATTAAGGACGTGTTTTTCTTCATTAGAGAGGGTGGCAGTGCTCAAATTGAAGAGGCCCGAGTCCTTCAGACACGCCTCCTTTTTTGAGCGGATCCGCCTCCCCCCTCTCCAATACCAACTGTTCAACACTCTATTGGTTTTATAATACATGGTTTTATCTGAATGACCCTTTATATTTTAATGTGATATAATGAAAGAATGATTTTATACAATTGAAGTTCTGTTTTTTTCCTCATTCATTGGCACATTTAAAGTCCCCTTCCCTGTGGATGTTGAGGGCTGCTAGAGCGACCCAGCCAATCACCTGACTTGAATCCAATAGAAAATTTATTGAAAGAACTAAAGATCAGAGTTCATAGAAGAGGCCTACTGAACCTTCAAAATTTGAAGACTGTTTCTGCGGAAAATTGGGCCAAAATCACACCTGAGCAATGCATGTGACTGATTTCTCCATACAGGAGGCATCTTGAGGCTGTCATTACCAACAAAAGATTTTGCACAAAGTATTAAATACATTTTAGTTAGAGTGTTCAATACTTTTTCCCTTTGTCATTCCATTTTATTACACATAACTTAATTTCTGAACTTATTCGTTTTGGTTTCTTTGTATGTATGGATTGCGTGGGTTGTTAACGACATGTGGTGAACATTTCATGTCAATAAGACCTTTAGAAATATATTTGCCTAGAAAAATGGTGATGTGTTCAATATTTATTTTACCTGCTGCATATACCCTAGTTTGTAGATGCTTTATCTTTATCACACAAACCAATTAATATACACTTTTTGGGATTTTTTTTACCAAAGACATGTAGCAGAATACATTTTGCCTTAAATGTATGAAAAAAATGTCATTGTATTGAATATGATATATATATATATATATATATATATATATATATACAGGGTGGACCATTTATATGGATACACCTTAATAAAATGGGAATGGTTGGTGATATTAACTTCCTGTTTGTGGCACATTAGTATATGTGAGGGGGGAAACTTTTCAACATGGGTGGTGACCATGGCAGCCATTTGGAAGTCGGCCATTTTGAATCCAACTTTTGTTTTTTCAATAGGAAGAGGGTCATGTGACACATCAAACTTATTTGGAATTTCACAAGAAAAACAATGGTGTGCTTGGTTTTAACGTAACTTTATTCTTTCATGAGTTATTTACAAGTTTCTGACCACTTATAAAATGTGTTCAATGTGCTGCCCATTGTGTTGGATTGTCAATGCAACCCTTTTTTTCCACTCTTCACACACTGATAGCAACACCGCAGGAGAAATGCTAGCACAGGCTTCCAGTATCCGTAGTTTCAGGTGCTGCACATCTCGTATCTTCACAGCATATGTTTTTTTTATGTTTTTTATGGTCAGTAAAAACCAATACCGGGTGAGCTGCTCCTTCCAGGAGGTACTGCCATTACTCCAAAGCCGACTTGATGGCCAGCAATTCCCTATCACCGACATCATAGTTCCAGCAAGATGGTGCACCACCACATTATGGGTGTCAGGTCCGAGCATTCCTAGATGAACAGTTTCCTGGAAAGTGGATTGGTCGTCGTGGGCCAGTTGAATGGCAGCCAAGGTCTCCCGATCTGACCCCCTTAGACTTTTATCTTTGGGGTCATCTGAATGCAATTGTCTATGCTGTGAAGGATGGCTTGTTCCCCCAAATCACTGTAGCTGTACGCCGGTCGTGTGGTGAACGTGTGGTGTGAGCGTTCACGCACCACCAGAGGCGCGATTGTGTGCTTACTGGCTAGCAGGGGAGAAAATCAGCAGGTGGGGTGGACTCAATGTCCGCCAGCCACCCACGATCACTCCTGAGACACTGCAGAATGGGGATTCCTGTTCTGACAGGGGAGTTGAGTGAGATTGTCTGTTCCCAGTGTTTGGTAACAGCGATCTCTCTCCTCCCCCCGTCATCCCAGCCCCCATACAGTTACAAACACCACAGAAGTGTTTAGCCCCTTGATCGCCCCTAGTGTTAACCCCTTCCTTGCCAGACATTTACACAGTAATCAGTGGCTATTTTTTTAGCTCTGATCACTGTATAAATGTCATTGGTCCCAAAAAAGTGTCAAAAGTGTCTGATCTGTCCACAGTAATATCGAAGTCCCACAAAAACTCGCAGATCGCCGCCATTACTAGTACAAAAAAAATAAAAAAATAAAAATATCATAAATCTATTCCCATTGTTTGTAGACACGATAACTCTTGCGAAAACCAATCAATATACGCTCATTTGGATTTTTTTACCAAAAATATGTAGAAGAATACATATCAGCCTAAATTGAGGAAGAAATTCGTTCTTTTACATTTTTTTTCAAAATTGTCGCTTTTTTGTCTATAGCGCAAAAAATAAAACCACAGAGGTGATCAAATACCACCAAAAGAAAGCTCTATTTGTGAGAAAGAAAGGATGTCAATTTTGTTTGGGTACAACATTGCATGGCTGCGCAATTGTCAGTTAAAGTGATGCAGTGCCATATCGCAAAAAGTGCTCTGGTCTGGAAGGGGGTAAATCCTTCCAGGGCTAAAGTGGTTAATTGCTGCACAACATAAAACACTATATATAATTTTTAAATAAGGAAGAAAAAGTAAATGATATGTGCAGTTAAAGAAAAATATGCATACACACTCCCAAGAACACAAATAAAAAAGGGGGAACAGCATTAACACATAAACTGTTGTCAATCAACAGCAGTTGTCAAAAATGTACTCCTAAAATAGACGGTTGGGTCTTATGAAAGCACAATCAGGTTTTGCATTCAAAACTACTTTTGAAAGCTTTTTCAAGTAGACATGAATCATAGCTGTTGCTGTTCTGCTGTATTTAAGTCAAACAATAATGTAAAAGTTAAATGTATTATATCTGCAAAATATGCAATGCCATAATACAATGTCAGTGACACTGTCCCTGATAATCGTACTATTACCTAACAATACACAAAGCAATAAGCTTCTTTCAAGCATGTCATTTAAAAGATTGTTTTTTCCTATATTTCCCTTGAAGTTACATAAAAGACCCTCTCAACTCTGAATAGTATTTTTCATTTGTTTGCATTGATATATGTCCATCGTGGCAGTAGACAGCCCCTCAATCCCTTTGTTTGACAAACCCTTACATAGCAGCTTTGAAAATAAATAAAATAGCTTTTTAGATTCTCCTGCCATAGAGTTCAATTGGGTTCAGATTTAGGTTTGCAATGATGGTTTTGACAAACATCATGCTATTTGAACCCAGACACATTTGCTCATCCCTATTTGTTAGTAGTCAGATTCTCATTGTTTAGTTCTGCAAAAAAATGTTTGATGCCACTGTTGAGAGCCTACCTAGTAATGTTGAACTGAAAGTATATGTTTTTATTAAAAATGAAAGCTCACCATAGCCATTACATGGAGGTCAGCCATCCCACTGAAAATTCCAATTTGCCCAATTGATATTACGTCCCCTAAGAGAAATAAGCTGCAGGTGGTACCATTGACAGTTCCAATTTGGCCATTGCTAGTAGCGCCCCTAAAAAAACTCAACTGCAGATGGCATTTCAATATACAGTATACAGTATATATGGAAAAGCATTCCAACATTGATTAAATACATGGAAATATTTCACAATAACAATTTATAGGCATTGAAAGGGTCCCCAAACCATTAAGTAAAGCAGGCTGGCATAAAATGTTATTACAGATAAACTAGAAAAAGCTTTGAACCACTCTGCCCCCTTGGATCTACTGATCAAAATTACCTGAATTTTTTTTTTTTTTTACAGTTAGTTTACCGCTACAGGTAGTTTACCACTTGTAAAATATATAAGGTAGATTCTCTCTCTCTCTAAATTTGGTTATAGACTTGTGTATTTAAGGACGCAGCTGTGTTTGAGGGATTACCTTCAGGGAATAGTTGGTATTAATATTAATAAGATCAAGTTTCTGTTCACAGTGTACACAATATAGCTAGTAGTAACTAGTCACATTCAACTTAAAATGTTCTGTAAGGTTTGAAATATTATATATTATACTATTTAAAATATTATATAACTACATAAAATATTATATAACTAGTGATTAACTACATAATATCCCCTGAGTAGTAGTTGCCTATAAGAAATTGGCATATTATTGTGAGCCAACTATGAACACTTAATCTGTATTAAAGCCCATCTCTAGGCAAATTTAGTTCTAATGTTGCAAGGAAGGTTAATGTAAAGGCTAGTGTAAGATTACCAGGAGGGCTAATGTGAGGGCAAGTATTAAAGTTACAGGAGGATATAATGTGTGGACTAGTATTAGGGAAACATGGATGGTTAATGAGGGCTAGTCATAGGGATGCAGGCAGGGTTATTGCAAGAGCTAATATAAGGTTACTAGGATCAATAATGTGAGGGCTAATTTTAAGAATACAGAGAAGGTTATTGTGAAAGCTAGTATAAGGTTATAGGATGGAATAATGTGAGAGCTAGAATTAGGTATAGATGGAGAACTAATGTGGAACTAGTATCAGGGATAACAAGTGTAAGAAATAGTGTAAGGTTACAAGAAGGGTTAATGTGAGGACTAATGTTATCATTACAGGAAGTGTTAATGTAAGGGCTAGTGCTAGGTATACAAGGAGAGTCAATGTGAGAGCTCAGCTAGCATTATGGATACAAGGAGGATCAATGTGAGAGCTAGTATCAGGGATACAAGGAGGGTTAATGTGGGACTTGTATTAGGGATACAGGGAGGGTTAATGTCGGACTAGTATTCAGGATACAGAGAGGGAATGTGTGAAAACTAATGTAAGGTTACATGGAGGGTTAGTGTAAGGCCAAGTGTTGAAGGCTAGTGATAAAGATAAAAGGAGGATTAATGTGAGGGCTAATGTTACAGAAAAGCTTAGTGTGTGGTGTTCCTTAGTGTAGGCAATCCTTCCTAGCATTGGGTGATCCACTTCAAAGTTACATGTGCTAATACCATAGTTCTGAAAGTTTATCTTTCTTTTAAAAAATAACATAGACTCCTGTATACCTCCTGTCTTCCTCATACCCTCTCGTGGAAAAGAGTAACATTCCTTTCTTTGTTTGCTATTGGTTTGAAATGATCACATTCAATTCTTATTATATATTTAAGTATTTATGCTTTTACTATTATGGTGCACTTACTGTCATATTTTTTACTCTTATAGTAATCTAATCTTTCTTTTAGGAACCTTCTAAAGCTGCTTTCCACTCATCAAGTGTTCAACGCATGTCCAATTATCTGTCCATGGGCTTCAAATACACAGTACCAGCTTACTGCATTGTAGTATAAGGGGGATGAGTAGAAAGTAATCCACCCATCACCGTTGACACAGATTATTGGCCACCCATACTTTGTTCTACGTATCTCTGATAAAGACTTTCAGCTGCAGCCGCAACAGAGCCTGGCTAGAGCTTCTGCCTTTCTGGGTCCTTCAGGTTGGGTCAGCCAATCCATCTTGGGGCAGGTGAAAAATTTGGCAACTATCTCATTTCCTCCGGTCCCTTCCAAGTCACACCTGTTTCCACAGACAACAACCTACTTCGTTTGAAGACCTTTGTCTGGGAGATGAGCCCTTATGGAAATCTTTCTCCTCTTCTTGCAGTATCTTGCTTGCAGTTACATCCCAGCACGATCTTCCATATTTACGTGAATTGGAAAAGAGACCTTAATACTACATTCTCGGAGGACCAAAAGAACCGGATACTCCTATTTGCTGACAAGTCTTCCCTTTGCAGTAAATACTAGGAGATTACATTTAAAATCTTGACGTGCTGGATCCTGACCCTATAACACAGTGGTATCCCGCGCTCACTAATACATGAAGATGATATTAGTTTGAAAATTCCTTAAAAATGAGTCCAAAATATGTATAAAGTAAAATTTAAGATTTAAAAATGGCAGCACGCATAAACAACAGATCCGTATTGTTCTCAAAACGCTATAACACATATGCAGCGCCTATATCATGGAGGTAAATTCAATAAAAAAGATAGTCTTTCAATGTATGATGGAAGTGATATCCGTTCAACCTTATGACAACATTTCTCTGGGGTATCTCCAATATGAAATAAATAGATGGAGGCTTACCAGAAGGTAGTAATATCTGCGCGGGTGTTTTAAATCCTAGACGGGCAGTTGCTCCTCAGACCAATTGGAATCCATGTGACAAATCCCGGAGGAACTTCTGATGCCAGTGGGGGACCTCCGATGCCAGTGGGGGATGATCCTGACCGGTCTGGATGCCTTTGGACCTTGGTGGATGATGGTGAGGGGGAATCCGTCTCCGACTTCTCTCGACTCACACCCGGGGGGGGGGGGGGATCCAATCCGCAGTGTGTGTATCAGGGCAAGAGAAAAAATATCCACAATCGTGTGATATCGTTTGGACAAGGGTTTATTTAGGAATGAATTAAAAATACTCACATATTCACAATAAAAAAGAGCTCTTAGAATAGGCAGGAGATAGAGGAAACCGACGCGTTTCGGCTCAACAGGCCGTCATCTGGGGTTTTCCCCTCCTGCCAGACATGGCAATTTATAAAGTATGCTTATGATAACAATTAGCCCCCTGTAGGGGGCCGCAAAAACGGAAGTCACATTTCGGGCCTCAAAATGGCGCCGGCGGCGTGCGTTCCACGCCTCTATATAGAGAAATATACAAAACTTCAGAAAAAATATAGGATTAAAAAAACAGGATTAATTATGTGAAGGGACCAAGAAATTGTGATTTAAAGTGCAAATGTGTAATGAAACCCTAAATGTTAGACTAGATAATATCCTTGATGAGGATGTGTGGGAAATCACATCCGGGTGGAGAGATCGACCATTACCAGGATGCAATGGGGCTCATGAGTCATCCGAGCCTCCCCGGAAGTGACGCGTGTATTGCTTCCGGGTGGAGAGAGCAGACTATTTAGGTTTATTTAGAAAAAATATGTTATCTAAACCCCACCGGAAATGACGCGATGCCTTTACTGCGTCCCGGAAGTGACGCGATATGATACACATGTCTACCATTTTAACTGTATGCAAAGCGTGTAAGAAATTTTAAAACCGTGATTGGGCACCATGGCGTGATCGCCGTGGAGACGTAAAGGAAAAAAAAGGAAAAAGGGGTAAGAAGTGACTGGATGATTGGAAATGAGTATCTAAAAGCATTGAACAGTGACATATTATTAGGGATGTTTTTGAAGGTGTTATAGTCATGGTGTTACGATAAATTTAAAGATGCATATATCTCATTCAAGTGTGTATAAACAAATAGATGAAAATTATTATATATATAAATAACTGAGATCAGTGCTACCCCAAAACACCAAATTATTAAAATTGGAGTATACAGGTTTGAATATTAAAATATTGCACAGGAGATAGATATATATACAGTCTAGATATATTCATAATAAAAAGAAAAAATGAAAAAATATGAGAAAATATATGATACTATCGGCAGCCAGATCGACAAACCAAAAAATGAGACATGCGTTGTACAATGTGATTAGTTTAAAAAAGTATTTCTAAAAACACAAGTACAAAACGTAAGTCTGAATAAAATGAAGTAGAAATATAGTGAATTAAGGGTTATAAAACGATGGTTTTAGCATAATAAATATGGAATGCGTAATATTAATGTGCAAAGTGATTGTAGTGATCATCATTGGACTAATAATATAAAAATAGATATAAATATAAATATAAATATAAATTGTGTGGACCTAGAAATTTTAAAAATTAAGTACAATTAGAGAAAGAATAAGTAGAATAAAAATATATATATAAATTCCTCACATCATAATATATCATAAAAGGGAATAAACTGAATATATTTAAGAGATTCCTCATGTTGTAGGATGGATAATACAGGATAAAAAACTCTAAAAGCGGTTATAGAACGAACTGATGGGGGGCAGGAAAAAAGAGAAAACCATTGTGATTGTACGGATCACATTGGGCTTTATTGATGAATGAATTGACATCCCATTCAACATTCATCCCGTGCGGATGAAAACTCTTAAGCTGATAAATCCAGGATGTTTCTAGTTGTGACACCCCTCTTTTAATCCATCCACCCCTCCAAGGAGGAACATATTTATCAATCACTTGGAAGAGGGTGCCATCTGGATTTCGAAATCCAGATGGCACCCTCTTCCAAGTGATTGATAAATATGTTCCTCTTTGGAGGGGTGGATGGATTAAAAGAGGGGTGTCACAACTAGAAACATCCTGGATTTATCAGCTTAAGAGTTTTCATCCGCACGGGATGAATGTTGAATGGGATGTCAATTCATTCATCAATAAAGCCTAATGTGATCCGTACAATCACAATGGTTTTCTCTTTTTTCCTGCCCCCCCATCAGTTCGTTCTATAACCGCTTTTAGAGTTTTTTATCCTGTATTATCCATCCTACAACATGAGGAATCTCTTAAATATATTCAGTTTATTCCCTTTTATGATATATTATGATGTGAGGAATTTATATATATTTTTTTATTCTACTTATTCTTTCTCTAATTGTACTTAATTTTTAAAATTTCTAGGTCCACACAATTTATATTTATATTTATATTTATATCTATTTTTATCTTATTAGTCCAATGATGATCACTACAATCACTTTGCACATTAATATTACGCATTCCATATCTATTATGCTAAAACCATCGTTTTATAACCCTTAATTCACTATATTTCTACTTCATTTTATTCAGCCTTACGTTTTGTACTTGTGTTTTTAGAAATACTTTTTTAAACTAATCACATTGTACAACGCATGTCTCATTTTTTGGTTTGTCGATCTGGCTGCCGATAGTATCATATATTTTCTCATATTTTTTCATTTTTTCTTTTTATTATGAATATATCTAGACTGTATATATATCTATCTCCTGTGCAATATTTTAATATTCAAACCTGTATACTCCAATTTTAATAATTTGGTGTTTTGGGGTAGCACTGATCTCAGTTATTTATATATATAATAATTTTCATCTATTTGTTTATACACACTTGAATGAGATATATGCATCTTTAAATTTATCGTAACACCATGACTATAACACCTTCAAAAACATCCCTAATAATATGTCACTGTTCAATGCTTTTAGATACTCATTTCCAATCATCCAGTCACTTATTACCCCTTTTTCCTTTTTTTTCCTTTACGTCTCCACGGCGATCACGCCATGGTGCCCAATCACGGTTTTAAAATTTCTTACACGCTTTGCATACAGTTAAAATGGTAGACATGTGTATCATATCGCGTCACTTCCGGGACGCAGTAAAGGCATCGCGTCATTTCCGGTGGGGTTTAGATAACATATTTTTTCTAAATAAACCTATATAGTCTGCTCTCTCCACCCGGAAGCAATACACGCGTCACTTCCGGGGAGGCTCGGATGACTCATGAGCCCCATTGCATCCTGGTAATGGTCAGTCTCTCCACCCGGATGTGATTTCCCACACATCCTCATCAAGGATATTATCTAGTCTAACATTTAGGGTTTCATTACACATTTGCACTTTAAATCAAAATTTCTTGGTCCCTTCACATAATTAATCCTGGTTTTTTAATCCTATATTTTTTCTGAAGTTTTGTATATTTCTCTATATAGAGGCGTGGAACGCACGCCGCCGGCGCCATTTTGAGGCCCGAAATGTGACTTCCGTTTTTGCGGCCCCCTACAGGGGGCTAATTGTTATCATAAGCATACTTTATAAATTGCCATGTCTGGCAGGAGGGGAAAACCCCAGATGACGGCCTGTTGAGCCGAAGCGCGTCGGTTTCCTCTATCTCCTGCCTATTCTAAGAGCTCTTTTTTATTGTGAATATGTGAGTATTTTTAATTCATTCCTAAATAAACCCTTGTCCAAACGATATCACACGATTGTGGATATTTTTTCTCTTGCCCTGATACACACACTGCGGATTGGATCCCCCCCCGGGTGTGAGTCGAGAGAAGTCGGAGACGGATTCCCCCTCACCATCATCCACCAACGTCCAAAGGCATCCAGACCGGTCAGGATCATCCCCCACTGGCATCGGAGGTCCCCCACTAGCATCAGAAGTTCCTCCGGGATTTGTCACATGGATTCCAATTGGTCTGAGGAGCAACTGCCCATCTAGGATTTAAAACACCCACGCAGATATTAATTCCCTACTGGTAAGCCTCCATCTATTTATTTCATATTGGAGATACCCCAGAGAAATGTTGTCATAAGGTTGAACGGATATCACTTCCATCATACATTGAAAGACTATCTTTTTTATTGAATTTACCTCCATGATATAGGCGCTACATATGTTTTATAGTGGATCCTGACCCTGTCAGTACTAGCATCACTATTTCCTGGACACAGCCCATTGTGTTGGTGATGTGGCTCCCAGACTGGCACACTACTCCATATCTTCTGGGACTGTCCAAAGCTTTGCCCTTTCTGGCAACAAGTCCTACAGATCATTCACAACCATTTACGAACATCTCTCTTTTTGAAAACCCAGCTGCAGTGATCCTTAACTTAATCCCTACCTATGTCAAGTAAGAAATACAGTAAGCCTTTATTGAAACATCTTCTAAATGCTGCCAGGGCATGCATCCCCAGCTTGTGGAAACAACAATCCCCTTCTACAGTATCGCAATGGTTTGCCAGAGTGAGCGATATCCAACAGATGGAATGCTTGACCGCTGCCCTAAGGGACAAGACGGAGGAACATAACTCATCATGGATGTAATGGGACTTGTTCTATTTCTCAGGTGATTATTTGACCTTCTACTAAATTGAAATTACTCTCATATGGGAATCAGACTTCTTGAGCCGTCCACCCTACTAATGCTCCCCACCCTCCCTTTCCTTTCCCCCTTTTTTTTCCTTTCTCTCCCCTTTTCTCCCTTTTTCCTAGACACCCAGTGTGAGTATTTCTTTCTCTAAAAAACAAGAAAAAAACTACCTGGTATGAGCTGACCTTTCATGCAGCTGCTTTTGGGGACATAGTTGCCCTAAACTGTAGTTATGTGCCTACCATTATGTGCCATCTTCTCGGTATGTACATGACAGACATGTTCTCCTATGTGACACTCTCCACAATACAGGATATACTCACCATGGATGCCATGGCCCTCAGTCTTTAGGCAGTTTATGTACTCTCTGATCACCACCTTATTAGTTTCGCTCTCTCCCGGTCTTCTACCTACTCACCCTCCAACTGCCTAACAGTTACCCCTGTCCTGCCTCAACCTAGCCACTTTCGTCTACAACAGCTCACTGTCAACCTCCCTAGACAAACTTGCCCCCCTCACTACGCGCAGAATCAGGCCCCCAGCCGCTACAACCCTGGCAAACAGACACCAGAAGTCTCAGAAAACTTAGTCACACTCTTGGCATAAGCATCTGGGGCATAAGACTAAGTTCCAAGAAGACTTCAACCAATATAAATCTACCCTCCTAAAATACTATTCCTGCTGTCACACTGGCAAACAGACCTATTTTATCACACTCATTAACACAGTATCATCCAGTCCCCGTCAACTCTTCCCGACCTTTACCACTCTACTCTGTCCTACACTGCCTCCACCCTCTAATTCATTCACTGCCCAGGAGATCGCCAATCACTTTAAAACTAATATTGATAACATTTGTGAGGAGATCTCCAATGCGCAGATACCACCCCACTCAACGCCCATGTCCACAGATACAATCACTACTTTCCACATTCAACCCTGCTCGTATTAGTGAGGTTGCTAAACTTTTATCTAACACCCATCTAACTACCTGCCCCCTGGATTCTGCTCCCTCGCAAATGCAACACTCACCCTTTGATTCAATTCTATACTCTCTAACTCACATTTTCAACCTCTCCCTCTCTTCTGGCATCTTCCCAAACTCTCTAAAACATGCTATAGTCACCCCTATCCTAAAAATGCCCCCATTGGACCCCACCAATCTTAACAACCTATGCCCCATCTCCTTACTCCCCTTCTCCTCCAAACTCCTTGAAAGACTGGTCTATAACCCACTGAGCGACCATCTGACTATGAACAAACTTCTTAATCCCCTTCAGTCCAGATTCCACTCTCAAAACTCCACAGTAACTGCTCTCCTTAAACTCACAAATGACCTACTAACTTCTTAAACCAATGGACACTATTCTGTACTGCTTCACCTGGACCTCTCTGCTGCCTTTGACACATTGGACCACCTCCCCTCCTCATAAAAATCCATTCCTTTGGTCTCCATGACTGTACTCTTCGCTGGTTCTCATCCTACCTATCCCACCGCTCCTTCAGTGTCACTTACAACTCTACTATCTCCTCTCCTCTTCCTTTCTCTGTTGGTGTCCCCAAGGTTCTGTTCTTGGACCTCTCCTTTTCTCAATCTACATCTCCTCCCTGGGCCAGTTGATTGCCTCCAATGGCTTTCAATTTCAACTCTACGCTGATGACACACAAATCTATCTCCCCACCCCCCAGCTCTCTCCATCTGTCTCCTCAGGCATCACCAACTTACTAACAGACATATCAGCCTGAATGTCAATCACTTCCTCAAACTCACCCTATCCAAAACCGAGCTCATGATATGTCCTCCCCCGTGTGCCACTACTCCAGATTTCTCTGTCAAAATCAATGGCTCAACTATCAACCCGTCCCTCCACACCAAGGTCCTAGGTGTAATCCTGGACTTCAAACTAACTTTTCGGCCCCACATCCGAACACTATCCAAAATTTGCTGCCTCAACCTTCGCAACACCTCCAAGATACGCCTGTTCCTAACCAATGTCACCACAAAGCTTCTAATCCACTCCATGGTCATCTCTCACCTCGACTACTGCAAGTCCCTCCTCAATGGCTTACCTCTAAATAGGCTATCCCCACTTCAATCCATCATAAACACTGCTGCCAGGCTCATCCACCTTAAAAACCGCTCAATGTCTGCTACATCCCTATGTCAATTCCTCTATTTTCTGCCACTCAACTAACAAATTAAATTCAAGATACTAACAATAACTTATAAAGCCATACACAACCTGGCCCCCAGCTACATCACTAACCTGGTCTCAAAATACCAACCAAATCATTCTCTTTGCTCCTCCTAAGACCTCCTGCTCTCTAGCTCCCTTGTCACCTCATCCCATGCTCGCCTCCAGGACTTCTCCAGAGCCTCTCCCATCCTCTGGAATGCTGTACCCCAATCTGTCCGACTTTCTCCTGCTTCATCCACTTTCAGACGATTCCTGAAAACTCATCTCTTCAGAGAAGCCTATCTAGCTCCCACCTAACAACTGTACATTTCTAAAAAATCAAAATCTAAAAACTTTTTTCTTTAGACAAGCTTTCATTTAATTGTCCATTTATCCCCTATGTTGTTTTATCCTGTGTATTTCTTGTATTTTATCCTGTGTATGTCCTGTTATCCTGTGTATTTCTTGTGTTTTCCTTGTAAAGCACTTTGAGAAGCCACCTTTAAAGGTGCTACATGAAATAAAGTTTATTATTATTATTATTACATTTATCTTCTCCATCAGCACATTCCCCACAGTTATTACCTTTTGTATCTCTTGACATTCCCTCTTAGATTGTAAGCGCTAACGAGCAGGGCCCTCTGATTCCTACTGTATTTAAGTGTATTGTATTTGTACTGTTTGCCCTCAAGTTGTAAAGCGCTGCATAAACTGTTGGCGCAATATAAATCCTGCATAATAATAATAATAATCATGTTATTGGAAGGATATTGGCCTACGGCTTCAATGCTGTCTTTAAACCTTGTGTTTGTATTTGCTTTTTGTATCACTGTTGTTGGTTATCATTAAGAACGAACTGTCATGTCATACTACATTGTCATGTTGCATACTTTGAATAAAGAATTAAAAAAAAAAGAAAATAATCCAAATTCTTGCAACCTGGAGATTCTCCCTTACAGTTCTCTATGTTTTCCATTATTGACACCCCTTACACGACTACCTCTTCTATTTACATTATTATTATTATTGTTATTTGAAATAAAGTACATCGT
>BLSH010076858.1:1265062-1278212 GCA_018402905.1 Glandirana rugosa | reverse complement strand
GTAAACCACTAGACGACAACCACGGTAAACGTATGTTAATCATTAGACGACAACAGTTGATAATGGAACATTTTAAGTTTAAGGTTGTATTTGGTATTTACTTCTAACCGAAATTTACTGTTATACTTACCGTTGATGTTTAGATGAAGGTGGTCAGGAATAACGAAAACGGCACATTTTAAAGAGTTACAGGTTATATATTGGTGACTATTGGTGACGTTTGTTCACGAGGGTAATTAACACGGGAAGGTGGTACGGTTTGTACGAGAGGTGATCTCAACTCGCTTGTGGACCTGCAAGCCCAAGACGACCAGACGTTGTCCGTGCGATCGTTCGGGTTCCGTCCGGACCCGGACCCGGACTTTGTCCCGAAGTTCGGACAGACCAGCAGAACCCGAACGTCCAGGTGTTCGCTCAACTCTAGTGGAGAGCATGTTTGGCATGGTGGAAGGGCACAATTAATGGGAGCACTTGTTTGCAGTGGTTATCAGTGGTTATATATTGGACATTGAGAAATTTTACACGGCAAAAGCAATAAGGACTGGTGGAAGTAGATTTGTAGTTGCCATTCATATTGTCATTTAAAGCCAATCTTCATTTATGGTTTATGTTGGAATTTGAATTTTACAAGGTAATAGTTGACAACAGCAGATTACTAATTGTATGCAAATGGCACCAACAGCAGATCACCAAATGTGTGCAAATAGCACTGGCAAGGTTTCTACTATTTTTAGTTTTTGTTTCACACATTACACTGAAGTTAATAGTTCACAGTTTTACAATGTAATAGCTGACAACCACCTGTAGCAAGTTTAAGTGGATTTTTTTTTTATTCGGTATATTTGAGTTTAGTATATGTCTTTTTTTAGAGCGCTGCACCAACCTGACTTTATATATATAGGGGGTGTACAGCAGCTTACAACATTCTATTTTACACATTAATTCCGGAGGCGCAGAGGTTCATTGTATTATATATAAATAGTTGCTCCAGCATGGGGTTCCTACATCACTTCAAATACAAAAATAAATTAATTTAAGCCTCCTGGCTTTCCTTCACGGCACCTCTCTCAAGCTCAAGCTTAGACTTCAGGTTGGACAACTTCAAACAGCACCACTGTGTTCATGTACAGTTCTGTACCACTTTCCCAGCTCTCTTGATGCTCCCTGCTGCTCTGGCCTTCAGGCTTAGGGCTTCTGCCTGTTCTGCCAAAGAATACAACTGTATTGTGCAGACATCACAGCTCTAGCTGCTCCCTGACATCACAGCTTTAGCTGCCTCATGGACTCATGGGGAGGACGTAGCCCTGAGTTGCTGTCAGGCCTTAGAATTTGAGGACTGTGCACACCTGCACACACACACCCTGCTGGTCTCCAACGAGACCTGGACATGGGGTAGAGTCTTCTTGACTCCCAAAGCCTCTGGACTCCAGATCTTGATCCAGGAATTACAAAACCTGGGAAAGAAAACAGTTTTCTCCACTCAAAACCAATACTCTGGAGTCCCTCATGCTGAATCAGCGAGCACCCTAGTCTTTAAGTCAGCTAATACAGTTGCAGGGTCTAGCACTTTTACATGTACATTTTGCTTTTTTATCCTACCCGAACACACTGACACTAAATACAGAGGCGTAACTATAACCTTCAGGGCCCCAGTGCAAGAAACCATGAAGGGCCCCCCTGACCCCCAGGCCATACCAGCCCCATGCTTCAGGGGGCTCATGTGTCACCCCTGTACACCTGGATATGAGGAGCGGTAGGGGCAGCATATGGAGGAACTGTTCCCCTCCATTTTCTTCCTGCAGCCGCTGAATGCCGGCAGGAGGGAGAGGAGAAGTGGGCTTTCAGCGACTGCAGGAGGAAAATGGAGGGTATTGGTTCCTCCATATGTCGCCCCTCCTCCTATCCAGGTGTACAGGGGTGAGGCATGGGCCCCCTGGAGCATGGGGATGGGATGAGTGGCTGCATGCGGTGGTGGTAGTGATGGGAAAGAATACTAAACACATAGAGAGAGCGCTGATCCAAGGGAGGGTTATAAAATCATGTAACATTTTATTGAAAATAGATACACAGTTACTGGATCTGTCCAACAGATGCAAAATAAGATTAAGTGAGGAATTCAATAAAAACAAACAAGCTAAAAGTGTAACAGCCTTATGCACACAGGGGGCTCACTGTGGCCGCAACAAGGTGAAAAGCCTGGAACAGTGAATGGATGGCTGACCCTCAGGGGTGTAAAGGAGAATGCTGGGGTAATGAAAGTACCCAGGGGAGGGAGAGCAGATGATCTGAGGTATCAGGTGTGTCTGTCAGCCCAAGGGAACAGAGTGCCAAGCACTCAGAGAGAAGGTGGAGAGACGCCCGGCTGCGTTCCCAGGGATCCAGAGGGGTGTGTAATGCTGGATGATGGACGAGTCACCAGAGGAGCGAAGAAGGTGCCCGTGGCTCGACTTCCGGGTCTCCAGACCCCTGAGAACCTGACCAGCCAGGTAGAGACCGATCGCAGCCTGGTTGCAGTGAGCTCCAATCGATTGTGTATGCTGAGAACATGGGGTGAAAAGATCGTAAGCGGAAATCACTAGAGGATGGTGCCGGAGCTTGAAAGGTGTACAAACTACATGTTTTGGGGTTAACTCCTTCATCAGGCAGACAGCAGGCAGGCCCCTCACATGGGCGGGTGGTGGGCGCCCCTACAGTAGCGGAACTCCAGGGCCCAGTCGCAAGTGCGACGGCTGTGACCCTGATCGTTCCGCCACTGACTAAATAACAAAATATTTTTTAACCTTCCTAAGACACACTATCAGTGACCTTTGAACCTAATTGTTATAGGTGGCCCTGTCTATGGTTTTGGACCATGACGCTGACATTAACCTACATCAGGCCCTGATCTGGCCATTTTACTTATTTTTTTTATTTTTTACTTCACTTTTTACACACACTTATTTTTTTGTTTACACTCTTCTCCTCTGACTAGCAGAAAAAGATACATTATTAAAACATTACGGGGTGGATTTTATGAAATGATCATTGTGATAGCCAACCACAGGCTATTACAGCAACCATGTGATCAAGAGCCCGTCCACCCACCTCCTGATCTTTAGTAAAAGACCTGGAAATGTCAGCTGTCAACTTCCTGCACAAACACTGAGCACATATATGCGGAGCTTCAAAAAGGGGCATACTACCAAGATGCCAAATATAGCTCAGCATAAACTGGTTAATAACCACTTCAGCCAGCCCGGAGCCCTTTTTTACATTTGTTGTTTACAAGTTAAAATCATTTTTTTTGCTAGAAAATTACTTAGAACCCCCAAACAATATATATTTTTTTCAAACACCCTAGAGAATAAAATGGCAATCGTTGCAATACTTTTTGTCACACGGTATTTGCGCAGCGGTCTTTCAAGCGTGATTTTTTTTGGAAAAAATTCACTTTTTTGAGTTAAAAAATAAGACATCAGTAAAGTTAGCCCAATTTTGTTGTATATTGTGAAAGAGGATGTTACGCAAAGTAAATAGATACCATACATGTTACGATTGAAAATTGCGCACACTCGTAGAATGGCAACAAACTGCGGTACTTAAAAATCTCCATAGGCAGCGCTTTAAAAATTTTTAACAGTTACCAGGTTAGAGGTGCAGAGGAGGTCTTTGCTAGAATTATTGCTCACACTCTGGCAATTGTGGCAATACCTCACATGTGTGGTTTGAACACCATTTTCATATGTGGGTGCGACTTACATATGCGTTTTCTTTGCTGTGCGAGCTCATGGGTACGGTGTCTTTTTAAAAAATATATATTTTTTTTAACACTGTTCCTTTAACCACTTCAGCCCCGGAAGGATTTCCAGCTTTAGGACCGGAGCCCTTTTTGCGATTCGGCGCTGCATCGCTTTAACTGACAATTGCGCGGTCGTGCGACGTTGTACCCAAACAAAATTTGCGTCCTTTTTTTCCCACAAATAGAGCTTTCTTTTTGTGGTATTTGATCACCTCTGCGTCATTTCTGATCGCCGCTATAAACAAAAGAGGAGCGACAATTTTGCAAAAAAAACCAAATTTCTTACTTTTTGCTAAAAAACAAATCCAAAAAAAAAAATATAAAAAAACATTTTTTTTCACCGTTTTTGGCCGATTTATATTCTTCCTCATATTTGTGATAAAAAAAATCGCAATCGGCGTTTATTGATTGGTTTGCGCAAAAGTGGTAGCGTTTACGGGTGATGAGAATTCATTTTTGGGGTTTTTATTTTTTTTTATTTTTTACTAAAAATTTGCGATTTTTAGCGGTACTGCGATATTTCAGCAGACATGTCGGACCATTTTGACACTTTTTTGGGACCATTGGCATTTATACAGCGATCAGTGCTATAAAAATGCACTGATTACTGTGTAAATGCCATTGGCAGTGAAGGGGTTAACCTGCAGGGGGCACTCTAAGGGTTAACTGTGTTCCCTGGGCGTGTTCTAACTGTGTGGGGACTGCCCTAACAGGAGAAGGGAAGTGGTCACAGCCTCCATGTACAGGAAGGCTGTGATCACAGCCCTTCCCCCTTCACAGAACGGAGGTCCGTGTTTACTTACACGGACCTCCGTTCTTTCACTCCGGGGGGGCATCGCGGGTGGCCGGCGGAGATCGACTCCGCCGCACCCACTCCCTGGTCCTCCTCAAACACAGTGAGCGTGCGGGCGCGCCTCCGGTGGCATGCGCGCACTCACTAGGCTCGATCTCACGGCCGCCGTCGTATGACGGCGATTCGCGTTACAGAGCCACTTTGTCGCCGTCATTTGCCGATCAGCCGTCGGCAAGCGGTTAAAGAAAAAAATCTGATCACTTTTATTGCTATAACAAGGAATGTAAACATCCCTGGTGATAGTAATATATGGTGACAGGTACTCTTTATGGAGGGATCGAGGGTCTAAAAGGCCCCCCCATCCCTCCTTTACACTTCACAGTATTCAGATCACCAAAAACGGTGTGGGGGGTTGTCCCTTCCCGTTGCCTGGGATAACGACCAAGTGGCTC
The DNA here is from genome assembly GCA_018402905.1 of Glandirana rugosa. NCBI lineage: Eukaryota > Metazoa > Chordata > Amphibia > Anura > Ranidae > Glandirana > Glandirana rugosa. The sequence continues at coordinate 1,273,189 of BLSH010076858.1, read as the reverse complement.
CCAAGCCAGATCGGCCATTATCTCCAGATAGCCACCTGTCCGCTCTAAAAAATGGTATGGGGGTATAGCCTGCAGCTGAAAGCTATACCCCGATACATCCACTTAAATCTGCTACTGTTTATAAATGGCGATTTGAGTTAAGTGGTTAAGTTGCTCAATATTCCTCTGTGCACAATAACTACTGACAAGAAGGTAAAGCAATCTTGAAGCTCATGCACAATTTGGACTCAGGTGGAGTTATGTTGAACATAAAACTCCAGAAAAATGGAAAAATACATTGTTGTTCGTATATCCAATATAAAATATTTTTGTAAATGAAGTCAGTTTTACTTTGCTTTCTTGTTCATAGAAAGAAAGTGATAATGCTGATCCATTGTTCATTGAGGAGGCTGGAGTTGTAAACATGACATCAGAAGCCAAACCAAGAAAATAATTAGCTTAATAATAAATAATAAAGTGTTGTCTGTCTGGTTCTGCAGTGTGGAAAATGTGCCTAAATAGCAAGATTGGTTATACAGAATTACAAATCCTTTTGACAAAAAATTTTAAATAGTAAGTTCAAGTGTACATTTTAGTGTTTAGAGTGGTGCTTTAATGAGCTGTTGCAAATATTAAATATTCAGTGAGATCCTCCTATGATTGATTAGAGGAAATTATCAGTGCAGAAGTAATGAAAGGAACTCACCAAAGTTATTGGTCTTCTGTTCTGTTATTGGCCCAGTTAAGGCCCAGAGATATGAGGAATGAATAAGTGGAGGGCTGAAATGACAGGGTGGAAAGGGAACCAGACAGCACGGAGTTAATGTGTTCAACAGGGATGTAGGAGGTTTACTTACGTGATTGATGGAGGAGACGGGGTGATAGGGAGGAAAGTAGAAGATTAGAATGCAGAGAGGGGTTGGATAGTCTGGAAGCCAACAAATGAACGTTCCTCCCTCCCTCCCTCCCTCCCTGGTATTGGCTACATAGGCAGGAGGCGTGTAGTTATTATGGTGATGGTTAGGACCCCTTGAATGGGGTTGAAAATCTGTTTGAGGAATACAAGTAGGGGACCATTGGTTGGTATGGTGTCCTCTGGTTGGATGTGGTCCAAAAATAGGCACCAGGTAGTGGTAGACCTGTAAGATCTGTGGGAAGTGTTAATGTCCCCTAGGCAGTGTTTTGGGGGCATGTATGGCTGTGGGCTGGGGACATGTATATTTTGTTGTAATGTTAAATTGTTATTTATTGTTAATTTGCTTAATAAAAGGCCTGATGGCAGAGTGTAGTTTTAGGAGTTTTAGGAGGTGACCGCTGAGCTACCTTAGTCATGTGTTTTGAAAATCCACTGCACTTAATTGCATGATGAAAATGAACACTGGTTCTTTGTCCCCAGAGATTCTATTGGTCAGATTTTCCACAGCAGTTTGTGTCACCTCCCTCACACAAGGTAATAATGAAGGTTTCACTCTGTAGCATTTGCACTCCACACTTATCTATTTCATCCAAATGATGGTGTCCATGATGACACCATCATTTGGCTTTGTGCAGAAGCTTGAAATCCGGTGGGCATAGCTCTCTGCTTGATTCCCCAAGAGAAATAAAAAGTCACCAAGGTTATTAAACTAGTCATACAAAGCTGGAATGTCAACACTCTGTAAAGTTGGCCAAAACTTTAAAATTTGTATTTCAAAAGGTTTTTCTTTTTTTATATGCTACTTTTGCTATGATTATTAAAAACAAAACAGGGTCTTTGTTTTCCTACCGTATCATTGTCCTCTATGACTTTATGCATAATTCAGTTAGACTGTTCATACCATCCAGTTCCCTGTAGGTGTCAGGAAGCTGCATTGTAAAAATATTATATTGCTTAGTGTCTATGTCAAACACTGGCAATATATCACTGTTAACGATACTGTAGGGGGTAATCAGATAAACTGCAGTCAGTGGAAGATTTTGTGTAAGAACCTGTACTTTGCAGCATATTGGATTCTGTCTTCAGTCTCATCATACTGATCGCCGTTAAGCAAGGCTTTCTAACTACAGCATCAATTTACAGAACAAACCATGAATTACTGTATATTACAGAGAGAAGAAACATGTCTGGAATACACAGGGCATCAGAAACAAAACTGGAATACACAGGACATTAGTGCTAGTTGTCAGTATCTGCTACGCAAGCAAGCATAGTGTTTGCATTTGAAAGGACACATGCAGAATCTATAAAGTAATCGTTTTTTTATACCAGAAACTGCTATATTGATTAGACATGTGCATGACAAAAAAATGTGTTTCTTTTCGATACGTTAATCTAGTTAGTTAGTTTTGTTAAACTCAGTTGATTTGTTCAATTCATATTTGGGATTCGTATTCAGAATTCGTATTTGGAATTTTTCAAATTTTCTTCAAATTTACAGTTTTTTTCAATTCACAACGGTCGAACCAATACATTTTGAATTTCGATTCCAATGTGGCAAAGTCAAGAAACAAAAGAAAAATCTTCATCAAATGATTACAATGACTCTTTAACCACTTGCCGACCGCCAACCGCAGGTTGATGGCTACAAGGTGGTTCGATATCGCAAACCGCCGTCATATGACGGCGGCTGCGAGATCGTGCACTGTGAGCGCGCGTGCGCCGCCGGAGGCGCGCTCGTGCGCTCACTGTGTCCGGGGGGGCCAAGGAGTAGGTGCGGCGGACTCGATCTCCATCCGGCTACCCACAATGCCCCCCGCAGAGTGAAAGAACGGAGGTCTCCGTTCTGTGAGGGGGGAAGGACTGTGATCACAGGCTTCCTCTATATGGAAGCTGTGATCACTCCCCTTCCCCTGCTAGGGCAGCCCACACACAGTTAGAACAAGGCCAGGGAACACAGTTAACCCTTAGAGCGCGCCCCCCCAGGTTAACCCCTTCACTGCCAATGACATTTACACAGTAATCAGTGCATTTTTATAGCACTGATTGCTGTATAAATGCCAATGGTCCCAAAAAAGTGTCAAAATGGTCCGACATGTCCGCCCCAATATCGCAGTACCGCTAAAAATCGCAGATCACCGCCATTACTAGTAAAAAAAAAAAAAAAAATAAAAAACCCCAAAAATGAATTCTCATCATCCGTAAACGCGGCAACTTTTGCGCAAACCAATCAATAAACGCTGATTGCAATTTTTTTATCACAAATATGAGGAAGAATATAAATTCGACCAAAACCGATGGAAAAAATATTTTTTATATTTTTTTTTTGGATTTGTATTGTAGCAAAAAGTAAGAAATTTGGGGTTTTTTTGCAAAATTGTCGCTCTTCTTTTGTTTATAGCGGCGATCAGAAATGACGCAGTGGTGGTCAAATACCACCAAAAGAAAGCTCTATTTGTGGGGAAAAAAGGACGCAAATTTTGTTGGGGTACAAAGTCTCACGACCGCGCAATTGTCAGTTAAAGCGATGCAGTGCCGAATCGCAAAAAGTGCTCTGGTCCTAAAGCGTGAAATGCTTCCGGGGCTGAAGTGGTTAAATCACATTTGGCTTAACTAAAACAGCATTATTTCGAAAAGGTACTCTAATAACACACACAGTCTTTAATTTCAGCAATATGTGTACAGTTAAAATTCGACTGAAGTTCGCTGTAAAAATCAATTCGAATTTCAGTCTGAATTTTGTTTCTTTCATCGGAGCATTCGGTGAAATTTGTTTATATTGTAATTCGGTTATTTGGATATATCCAAATCTCCGAATAATGGAAATTCATCCGAATATTAATTTGGAATGAAACAAACCGCACATGGCTAATATTGATTAATGATTCAAATTTTTTAACCACTTGCCGACCGCCGATCGGCATCTGACGGCGGCAAAGTGGCTCGTTCCCGCAAATCGCCGTCATACGACGGCGGCTGCGGGAACGTGTATAGTGAGCGCGCACGCGCCGCCGGAGGCGCGCCCGCATGCTCACTGTGTCCAGGGGGGGCCAGGGAGCGGGTGCGGCGGCTTCGATTGCCGCCGGCCACCCGCGATGCCCCCCCCCGGAACGAATGAGCGGAGGTCCGTGTATGTAAACACGGACCTCCGCTCTGTGTGAGGGGGAAGGGCTGTGATCACAGCCTTCCTTTACGTGAAGGCTGTGACCACTTCCCTTCCCCAGCTAGGGCAGTCCCCCCACAGTTAGAACACGCCCAGGGAACATACTTAACCCTTAGCGCGCCCCCTGCAGGTTAACCCCTTCACTGCCAATGGCATTTACACAGTAATCAGTGCATTTTTATAGCACTGATCGCTGTATAAATGCCAATGGTCCCAAAAAAGTGTCAAAACGTTCCGACATGTCCACCCCAATATCGCAGTACCGCAAAAAATCGCAGATCGCCGCCATTTTTAGTAAAAGATAAAAAAAAATAAAAACCCCAAAAATGAATTCTCATCATCCGTAAACGCAACCACTTTTGCACAAACCAATCAATAAACGCCGATTGCGATTTTTTTATCGCAAATATGTGGAAGAATATAAATCGGCCAAAAACGGTGAAAAAAATGTTTTTTTATATTTTTTTTTTGGATTTGTATTTTAGGAAAAAGTAAGAAATTTGGGTTTTTTTGCAAAATTGTCGCTCTTCTTTTGTTTATAGCGGCAATCAGAAATGACGCAGCGGTGATCAAATACCACCAAAAGAAAGCTCTGTTTGTGGGAAAAAAAGGACGCAAATTTCGTTTGGGTACAACGTCGCACGACCGCGCAATTGTCAGTTAAAGCGACGCAGCGCCGAATCGCAAAAAGGGCTCCGGTCCTAAAGCTGGAAATCCTTCCGGGGCTGAAGTGGTTAAAGCAACACCCCAGCTAAAGATAAAAATGAATAGTCTATTACAAGAAAACTAGCTGTTGCTGCAACATTTACCTTCAATCCAGAGATTTTCCCCTGCAGTGCAACCCACTTGCTCTAATCCTAGGTTGACCAGGGCACACCCTAGTCTGTGACTGGACAATGAAAGAAGAGGCAGCACAACGATGAGCTCCTCCCAATGTCACTCTGGTCTCCTATCAGCATGCTTCTTATCAGCATATCAGCTGATTGGCATCATTCATTATTTAGTCATAGGCTGGGGCAGGTCCAGGACATCCTGGTCTCAGGTTGCTCTGCTGCACAGGGACTTTAAAAGACTGATACCAGGTCAATTTCAGATACTTACTGTGCTTGTATTTAAAAACTGCCTTTAATGATATATTAATGACTAGAGAGCATTTGTGTCTCTAATATCTGCCTGGAGTGTACACAGTATTTAAACTGTTCATTCCACTTCTACCAAATGTATGCAATGCAAATGTACCGTTCCCATTGTCCTACCTTCTCCCCTTAACCAGCTTGTTGTTCTCTGCCTCAGACATTGCGATTGCATTTAATGCCTGTTAGCACTTGGGTGATTAGGAATTGCAGGCAGAATTGGTGCGATTCTACAGACGATTCCAAATCAAGAAATATACAACGTTCATTTGAGTGCCATTCATCTTGAATGGTACCCCAAACATGGTGTGATTTTGTCGCGATTGCCGTGCGACAAAACAAGCGAGAATCGCAACAAAGCACGCTCGTAAAATTACACCCGGCTCAGATGCAGAATTTGGTCCCTAAGCTTCTTCGCCAGGAAAAGCACACATAGGGCAGCACTTTCAATTAAATAGGCATGACATGTGGAATCGCATGATAATCACCCACACAAAATCAGGAGCTGGAACGCGGGTGCAGTGTGAATGGGGACTTACAAAATTAGGAATGTTTTGGATCTTTGCAATAATACTCAAAATAACTTGCATTTGCTACCATTATCCAGACCTCCCCCTATAGCCTCAATGCCAAAACTCTCATGCCTGTAGGGTCCCCATTGTGTTGTCTGAAATGTCAAGGGACAGAATAGTTGTCTTTGGGTTTGGCTTTACTGGTGTCTCTTTTGCCCAGGATACTGCGTTTGTGTTTGCCAAACAGTACCCTAAGCGGACGTATCGTGAATCCCACATACAACAGTCCACATGGACAAATGAGACCATACACCACATGCGTGGTCCCACAATTAATGAACTGCTTAATCTTATGGGTACTTCCTTCTGAACTTAGCACTTTCCTGTGCCACATGAAAGGACAGGACCCACAATTCCTCACTCCACATTTAAAACTTCCTGTTTGTTCAAAGATTGAGGACTAGGGACTCTTATATATAGGCTGATTTTTCCGGAGTTTGCGGACTACTAGGTGCTATATGGCTCTTGAGATCTCTAGGCTTCCTGAAGACAATTTCCGGTCTTGGTCCTGCCTCAGGATTATCCAATTCCTGTGTAGCACATGCTGTATCTCGAACGCCTTAGTATTATAGGTGGTACTGAATCTAATGGAGTCTGACTGAGTCCTATGGGCATCCTTGCTCTTACTCTTAGGCCTATTGGTTGGTCCGTTTTCACCTGCTGTTGCCTCCACACTGTACAGTGCCAAATATTTCCTAAAGGCCTCTTCTACATGACCCTTACTGTACCTTTTCTCAAGGAATTTCTTCCTGAGAATGGCTCCCTGTGTCTCACGGTCATCTCTCATAGTGCAGTTCCTATGCAGTCTACAAAACTGTCCATATGGAACATCCTTGATCCACTTAGGGTGAGGCCAATTGCATTGGTTCAGGTGCTCCTGGAGCAGAATGGAACAGTATTTCCAAGCACAGGGTTAGTAGGAATTGGAGCCTTGGGCAACATCCACACTGGTCTGAACTGTTGCGAAGGCCTTTCAGATCCGTATTCACATAGATGGCGGTTGATCTGGATAGTAAGTGTAATTAAACTCCTCCAGGGAGTTTGGGAGGCCAACCCAAGTAAGTTCATCTTTAAGGCCTTCCGAGAGCCCCAAACAGAACTGGAGACGCAGAACTGCATCGTTCCAGTCAGTATCTGCACTCCAATGTTGGAAATCTGTGACCTAGTCTTCAACCGCCCTGCTGTATGTATGTTTGTAGAGCTGCTTCGGCCATGGTGGTTCGTTACGGGTCATCATACAGCTGAGACATGGCATTAAAGAATAACTGCAAGGTATTTAGCTGTGCATTGTTTTCTTCCAGCAGTCGATGAGCCCAGGTCTATAGTTCCCCTTGGAGTAGGGAAATGGTGAACCCCACCTTTGTGGCCTCCAGGGAAAAGGTCCTTGGCTGAAGAGCAATGTAGAGCTTACAGGCATTGCGAAATGCTCTAAACTTACTTTAATCACCTGAGAACCTTTCAGGTGGAAGCATCACTACCGGAGGACTTGCAGGAGTTGATGTAGCAGGAGCGGATGAAGTGGAAGCTAGCTGCAGAAGTAGCTGCTGGCAGGGTCAGTGACTGAACACGTTCCTCCAGTCGAGTATAACCCTCTTGCAGGGATGTAACTGCTTGGGTAAGTGAAGCAAGATGCTGGCAGATCTCATCTAACAGAGAGGGCCTCTTGCAGGCTCTGTCATGGCTGTTTGGTACTGTCACTTACCTGGTTCGTGAGCCTGGTGTGTAAAGGAGAGGCTCTTATACCCCACCGGCTCATGGGTTACTGATAGTGAGACAGCAGCCACAGGAGCACGGTGACATAGGAGCACCTGTTATCAGTCCGGTAGTCCGCGTAGTAGGCTGTCAGCAGGTAGAGCTGCAACAGGCAGGATGGTAGTAGGTAGGCAGGACTAGAGGTTAGCTGAAATGCATTAGGTGATGTGGAGATGACACCAGCACCCTTATGACTGTGATTCCTTTGTACTTACTGCTGTTATGCTAATTTTTTAGCCATGCAATATTACTCAATAAATGTTTGATTTTATTAATTTTCAGGCTTCACTATGCACTCTTTATTTTTATTCATGGGACACATCGTGGTCTATTGGTGAAAGCTATGACCCTTGCCAGCGTGCTTAATTGCAATAGGAGTCTGCTGCTGATGCGGGATTCTAATGTTATTTTAACCACATGCTCATTACGGTTACCATCTGGTAAACAGATTTGATTTAAGCATGGTGGTGTGATGTTTTGTGAACAACACTGAAGTTGGTGTGCGGGCTTCATCTTCTTTGGTTCACCATCTCATCTGCCTCCTACTACTCTTTGATAGCACTGCACTTGGGCTTTATTATATTGTATTTATTGTGATCAACAATATGTGTG
>BLSH010076858.1:1239323-1251178 GCA_018402905.1 Glandirana rugosa | reverse complement strand
AGAGACAGCAGATGTACATTCTCCAGATCTGTTTTTAGAATGCAGATTACACTCCTATGGCAATGGAGGGGAGTTGGATGGGAACTTCTAAAATAAAGTGTTATCTTCACAAACAGTTGAAGAGGTCAAGGAGTGTCATAAATGTGGACAGAAGGTGGGGTCCTTTAAATCTGTCTTTGAAGTTACACTTCTCTGTAGCAGTGGGGGTCATTTAGAAGATAACTGTGAGCATGTAAATAGTACTTTGTTTTAACTTCAAACAATGTTTAAGGACTTTGCTAATGAATTTTGTTGAGATATTTTGTCTTTCAGATATTGTTGGTGAGACTCGTTTGCATGTGAATAGCGGAAGCTGACATTGCTGACCAGTGGGGGAGGAAATCTGAATAGACAATTTACAAGGAATTATAAAGAATTCATGGACTCTCTCAATATTCATCAAGCGATGGACCTTTTTTTTTTTTTTCTTCAAACACCCTAATTTTCTTTTTTTTTTGTTTTTTTTCTTTTCAATGGACTTTTTTTTTTTGCCCTAATTTTTTCTCTTTCCCTGATCTATGTTTTATCTGTATTTTAAAACCAGAGAGAAGCATTTAAACCTAAACTCATTTTCATAACATCTGTACATATTACATAAGGCATATTGATATCAATATATTCAACGTCTAAGGTAAAATGCTGCACAATGGCTTGGCATAATTTTTTTTTTTAACTGGGTGTCTGAGAATTTGTACACTTAGACTGGGTAGAATAATTTAAGTTTAGGGTATAGTACATTGGGTGGTTTTCCCTACATTTATAAGAGGGGTGAGTGAAATTTATCACTCTAACCATGATTTGAACTTTGTTGAATCAGTTGTTAATAATATGCTGAAGGCTATGACATATAAGGATGTGAATGACTATACCTTTCTTGGCAAACATACTGGCAAGAATTTCCACTGCTGCTTTGTCTGGACAAATGATCTAAGAAGCACTGATATCAAGCTGATACTATCTAAACCATCTGATGCTCCCATTCAGTGGACCGAAAGATTCAAGTAACTGCTCTATTGAAGGCAATATGGGGTCGGCCTACAGCAAGTTGCAAATTGTGGCTGGCAGAAGTTTCATGTTGGACTGGTGATGAAGATTACTAAAGCTGAACAATTCATCTTTAAAAATGAAACCCTTGAGCCTGGAGATAAGCAAATCCTGGACTCGTGTGGATTGGAGCTCCTAGACTAGAGCATACTTCCAAACTTTACTTTCAGTGAAAGGGTGAGAGATGTCATAACATCAAACGGGAGAATGGACTGTGACGTCAGCTTGTCTTTGCACAATATTCAAGATCTCGATGTGACATACTGAAGAAGCTACAAACTTTGAAATGAGGCCTAACAGCTATACGGGTCACAAATGTTTACCAAATCCTTTCCCAGTCATGGCCTAAAGCTATATTATCTAATAACTGTTTCATGGGGTTATTTTAGAGGCTGGTGAAGAGAGATGTAACCAGTTTTCAATTACATATTTTATATGAGCCATTTTAAAGCATTCAGTACCTCAAATTGTAATGATATGTTTGTTGTTCGCTGTGGGCATTATGGGTCAGTTCTAAGAATTAGAACAGACCCAAGTGGGGGAATGTTGTGTAATATTTCATATACATGTACACATAGGTATTTACTGTATTTACAAGCTGCATTACATATCAAAGGCCCACAGTTGCTTGCATGGGGGTTGTGGAATGTAGATGCTAATTAGCCTTGAGGGGGTTCATTGTGGCTTGTTTATCTGGTAAACACTAATGTGAGGTTAGGAGAACCCCCCCCCCCAGTGTGAGATGAACACTTAAGTGGACATTCAAGCTAGCAGTCCCTCCCTGTCAGTTCACCTTTCTCTCCATGGGCATGAGGGCACAGTTGGAATGGGACTCTGAATATGTAATATTTACTCTGTTGGATTTTGATCATCTGGTGCAAGTATTATGAAATCTGTCTGTCTGAAGTCAAATAATTGTTACTCTCTGGAAGAACCGATTGGGTGCTGCGGAAAAATTAATCATCATAATAATAACTAAATAATAACATTCGTTCATCCATCATTCATTCATCCATCATTCATCAATTACTACTACATCACTACAATACTCTGGGAGCTTTAATCAACTTGGCGATCCAAATTGACCGCCACCTGCAGGAACGCAGGGCAGAGTGAGTCACAGGGTCCCTGCGCCCCGCCTGGATGCTCCCCCAAGCGCCAAGTCATCCGGGGCTAAGCCCGCCACTACAGCCTCCTCTCCACAGGACCACCTTGAACCTATGCACATTTGGCTCCTCCGGCCATCGCTCTCTGTCGAGGAAAGACAGAGACGCTTGGCTCTCAACCTGTGCCTTTATTGTGGGGGTTCAGGGCATCTGGTGAGGAACTGCCCTGCTAAGGCCGGTAGGGGTCCAACCCTAGCCTTAGGAGAGTTCCTAACCCTGCCAAACCTGAAGTTTCACCTTACTCTCTCCCTCTACCAGCAGCTCCCCTACGGGAATATTCATGTTTCGGCCATCCTGGACTCAGGGGCCTGTAGTTGTTTTATAGACCTTGCCTTTGCCACCCAGCACCGGATACCTCTTCGGCCCAAGGAACATCAGATGGTTATCCGATTGGCCGATGGGTCAATCATCAAGTCCGGTGACCCATGAGACCTGTCCTCTGCCTGCCTGGACAGTCGAGGGCCATAGAGAACTCCTGCTGCTGGATGCTATTGTGTCTCCATTGTTTCCGGTCATCCTGGGCCTCCCATGGCTCTGAAGCCACATCCCCCACATTAACTGGAACACCAGAGAAGTTCAGTTCCTGTTCCTGTACTGTATGGCTCACTGCCTCTGGTCGCCCCAAGGGGCACCACCAGCCATGCTCTGCCTCAACCCTGATCCGGACCAGGAAACCTGTCTTGCTGTCCCTGAAGTATACCACAGCTTCCTGGATGTATTTAGCAAGAAGGTGGCAGACACCCTACCTCCACATCAGCCATATGATTGCCCAATAGACCTGTTGCCTGGGGCCGAGGTCCCCTTCGGTAGGATATTTCCACACTCTGAAGTGGAGCTTGTGGCTCTCAAAGCCTACCTTGAGTAAAACCTGCAAAAAGGCTTCATTCAGCCTTCTACGTCCCTTGCAGGAGCTGGGAGCTTTTTAGTCAAAAAGAAAGACCACACCCTCCGACCATGTATTGATTACCGGGACCTTAACAAAATCACGGTCAAGAAATGTTACCCCCTGCCTCTGGTCCCAGTGTTGTTCCAACACCTCGGTTCCGCAGTAATATTCACCAAATTGGATCTTCGTGGGGCCTACAATTTGGTCTGTATACGGGAGGGAGATAAGTGGAAAACGGCCTTTCGGACTCGGTTTGGCCATTTTGAATATTTGGTCATGTCCTTTGAGCTCTGTAATGCCCCGGCCACATTCCAGCACTTGGTCAATGACATTTTTAAGGACTACCTTGACCTATTTGTAGTGGTCTACTTAGATGACATCCTCCCCCTCCTTAGAGGAACATCGCCAGCACGTGAAATGTGTACTCAGTCGCCTCTGGCAACACGGCCTGTATGCAAAGGCAGAAAAATGTGCATTTGAATGTGCAGACATCTCCTTTTTGGGATTCCACATCTCTACTACAGGCACCACAATGGATCCCCAGAAGGTCTCAGCCATTGTAGACTGGCCAACGCCAGCAGATAAGAAGGCGGCGCAGAGCTTTGTGGGGTTCGCTAACTTTTATAGGAAATTCATCCGGGGGTTTTCCGCAGTAATCTCTCCTATAACCCAACTGACTAAACAAAACTCCCACTTTGTCTGGACCCCGGAAGTGCAAGCAGCCTTCAGTAAAGCTGAACATGCTCAGTTTGGTCTCTCTCTATTGCTGGTGAGAACATTTAGTGTCTTGAGCTGAGCTTTTCAGGTCACATGGTATGACATCACACATTTGGGCGTGTATACAGATCCTAAAATGACAGCCCAATCCCTCCCTCAGTCCCTCCCTCCTCCTCCTCCATGCCCAGTAATTAAAAAAGAACACAGTGGGTAGGATGTCACAGCTTCATTCATGTATGATCCATCTCCCATAACAGCATGAGAACACAGACTGTAGTGGAAATCTTCTCCTACCTGAATACTCAGCACTGGAACAGACCCTGCAGTTTATAATGTGACCGTGGTATACAGATCAGCCAAAAAGTTATATAGTGCAGTATTTTAATGTAAAAAGATTTATAAGCTGTGGGCACTGGGGTGGGGGGGGGGATTCACTATTTTTATATTACTGGGTTTAGTAACACTTTAATTACTATGTAGCGTCATAGCAAATCTGACTTGGTACAGGTTACATGGATTGTTTAGGTAGGCCCTTACATAGGCATCCATTAAAAAGCAGTTGTACAGCCTTATCATTGACATTCCTCTGCTTTAAAAAAAAAATGTCTTACAAATTTTCTTACAGCTCTGCTGACAGCGGTGTGCTATTAAAACGAATGAAGGGGGAAAATGGGAGGAGAACCTTGTCACGCAACCTGTCAAAGTCATATGACAGCCTCTACTTTAATTACAGAGTTCTCTCTGCTGTATTAAAGAGGAACTAACCTCTGGTAGCAGTGTAGAAAAGGCAAGCAGAGGGGAAAGGACTAATCATTACATATCCTGCATAGGTTTGGTAAAACTAAATGAGGTTCTGCAGAGCTTGTACAATCCGATTATAATGTGTATTTACACTTTTGCATTCAGAGAAAACCTTACTGTATGTTTATGTCCCCATTCACATAACCTACAAATCATTTTATAAGAATGTTTCTTACCTTACATAGGAATTCAAGCTATTCTGAACATTTTAAAGTTTAAACTGAGGGAAATTTCATCTACAAACAATGTATCACTCAGCTCTTCAAATCATTAACCTTTTGTTAGAACAGACAGTGTGTAAGTCCTTACACCTGATAATGAGATCTGCTAGTACAGTACAGACTGGGTTCATTTTGGTAAACACAACTCCACAGGCCCCTCCTTAACATTACATGGAAGGGGAAACATTACATTTACTGCAGGTGGGCGGCAAGGGCAGGCAGGATCACGTACATGTACAACATCAGCTGATGAGCGCACAGCACACCGCACCGCACCAATGACTGTTGTCTCTAATGGACATGGATTGAGGATCCTGGTACCTGGCTGCTTTGAGCTATGAGATCATTTGATCACAATGTATAAACCACTGCTATGAATGGATTTCATTCATAATAGCTGTGCTTAGTATTGTGATGCTATGATTGGCCCACAGCTATCACAAGGTACCTGTGTCATGTGTTATCTGTGGGTCAATTACAGCACACAATAGTAACCTCAGCTGTTATGTATGTAACCTATTTAAGAGGATTCAAACATTGCTGTTACATTGATCATCACTGTAACAGCAATCAAAGTGTAGAAAAAGAAAAACAAAAAAACTTCCTCCCTCTGCCTTCCACCTTCCTCTCTTTCTAATGCCCGCTCTCTCCTCTACTCTGCCTTTTCTGCTCTTTCTGCCCTATTACTATTTTGGTTAGGTTACTAAGAGACATGTGACTACCGAGTGTTGGACTTGCCCCCTTTACTTCTAAGAGGTACCTTGATATGCTTTGCTATTTGGTCTGTTTAAACCCCCAGAATCCTAATGCTTTAGTGATCTGTAGATCCTCTGGGCGCATGCTTAGGGGCTTCGGCAATAAATCTCCTAGCCCTAACCTGTTTACTCCCATACAAGCCACTCATTGTTTTTGTGATCTGCTCTGTTCACACATCAGATCAGACCTCTTCCATACCAATAAACAATTTGAACAAGAAAAAAAAGACAAAAGCTAAAAAAAAGTTAAAAAATTAAAAAAAAAATTTAGTTAAAAAAATATAAGGAATTGAATAAAAAAATATTATTATCATTATTTTTAACATTCTGTAACCAAACAGTATCACCACCACACCAATCATATGATGATGCTGTACCGCACAGGTGCCAGTATGTAAAAAAAAAATTGTGAAACAAATCAAATTCCTTAATTTTCCAAAAAATTCTGACAAAAAAATGAGTTTCTAAAAACTCACAATGACTCTTATTAAATACCTCAGACTGTCTACTTTTCAAAAAAGGGACATTTGGGGGGTATTTGTACTGTCCTGGCATTGTAAGAGCCTCACGAAATGAGATAGGACATCAGTATATCAGGATTGATCAGTTTTCAAATACTGTATATATACCATAGTTTGTAGACACTATAACTTTCACCCAAACCAATTAATAAACACTTATTGGGATTTTATTTTTACTAAAGAGATGTAACAGAATATATTTTGGCCTAAATTAATGAAATAATTTGATTTTATTGGATATGTTTTATAACATAAAGTAGAAAATATTGTGTTTTCTTTTCCAAAATGTTCTGTCGTTCGTATAGCAAAGAATAAAAACCCAGTGGTGATGAAATACCAACAAAGGAAAGCTCTATTTGTGTGAAAAAATTATATTAATTTCATTTGCATACAGTGTTGCGTGACCACCCAATTTTCAGGTAAAGTAGCACAGTGCTGACTAGCAAAAAATGGCCTGGCCGTGAAGGGGGTAAAACCTTCCAGAGGTCAAGTGTTTAACCACTTCCCGACCGCCGTATGCAAAATAACGGCCAGGAAGTGGTTTAGTTATCCTGACTGGAAGTCATATGACGTCCTCAGGATAACAAGCCGCCGCGCGCCCCGGGGGGGGCACGCATTGCGGCGATCGGCAGTCTGACCCCCTGCAATACCAATCTTGGTAAAGTGCTTCCATCCGAAGCACTTTACCATGTGATCAGCCGTGACCAATCACGGCTGGTCACAGTGTAACACAGGAAAGCCGTTTATCGGCTTTCCTGTACTCAGGTCTGCAGACCTGAGGAGTGGAGAGCCGATCGGCTGCTCTCCTGACAGGGAGGGTTTGTGCTGATGATTTATCAGCACATCCCTCCCTCGGATCGCCACCCTAGACCACCAGGGAGCCTGCCCAGGGACCACCAGGGATGTGCCCACCCAGGACCACCAGGGAGCCGACCAGGGACCACCAGGGAGCTGATCTGGACCACCAGGGAGACCCCCCTAGACCACCAGGTAAGAGACATAGTGCCCAATGTCAATGGCACTCAGTGCCCCCTTCAGATTCCACCCTAGACCACCAGGGAATGAGCCCCTATCAGTATATATGCCCACCAGTGCCCTTATCAGTGCTTACCAGTGCACCTATCTGTGCATACCAGTGCCCACCATTGCCACCTACCAGTGCCCATCAGTGCCCATCAGTGCCACCTATCAGTGCCCAGTGCCGCCTATGAGTGCCAATCAGTGATGTCTATGAGTGCCCATCAGTGCCGCTTAGCAGTGTCCGTCAGTGCTGCATATCAGTGCCCATCAGTGCTGTATATCAGTGCCACCTATCAGTACCTGTCAGTGCTGCTTATCAGTGCCGCCTAACAGTGCTCATCATCGCTGCATATAAGTGCCTCATCATCAGTGCCACCTCATCAGTGCCACCTCATCAGTGCCAATCAGTACTGCCACATCAGTGCCCGTCAGTGTAGCCTCATCAGTGCCCACCAGTGATGGAGAAAATTTACTTATTTACAAAGTTTTGTGACAAAAATAGAGAATTTTTTTTTTCAAAATTTTCGGTCTTTTTTTATTTGTAGCGCAAAAAATAAAGACTGCAGGGGTGATCAAATACCACCAAAAGAAAGCTCTATTTGTGGGAACAAAATTATAAAAAATCTGTTTGGGTACAGCGTCGCACGACCGCGCAATTGTTGTTCAAAGTGCAACAGCACTGAAAACTGAAAATTGGTCTGGTAGTAAAGTGTTCTAAGTGCATAGTATTGAAGTGGTTAAGCAAGTAAAAATCCAAGCAGCAAACATTTTAAGGTATGCTATTTAAATGGAAACATGTAACAAATATAAAATAGCTGTTATCCCAATTTGGCTGGAAATACACTTTAATGTGATATTGAACCCAAAATCTAAATATATACTGTATATTGCAGCTTTCCAATCCTTACATTTGGTGGCTACATTTGTTTTCTCTTCTGATACAGTCAGTATCAGTACCAGTATTGAGAAACAATGGTGACACCATAGGACAGCAGCATTGACAATCTGTGGAGAGGGTAGCATTCGATATACTAGTAGATTTAGACGGACTTGACTAATAAATTAAAGCCAAACTCCAGATAACACTTTTAAAGCTGTTACGGCAGCAGATTTCTTTTTCTTTTGGAAAAATCTTTTAAAACTGATTAAAGGTGACAATTGTAAACACCTTTGTCATTGTTATTTAACAATGACAGAGGTTTGTCTCAAGACTGCCACTTTTACTGGACAGCTTGGTCCATTAATGGAAACTGAAAAATAACAGATTAACTGGCCATTGAAAATAAAAGGAAAAAAAAAAGCCTAAAAAAAGAAAACCCATGCAAACACCACATCTAAGAACTGGTAAGCTACAATATGATCATTTGCTTTTGTTTTTTAGTTTACTACCTCTTTAAGCAAATGTTGGATGTATCCAGTACCTGTTGAAATACAAAATTTCACTTTTAGGTACACAAGCACTCAGAATATTTTGAGTTATGGGTTACTGTCATTTTTTTTTATCGGCACAAATAGTAATGCCATCAACATGTCAATGGTGTTATTCCCATGAACATCAACTAGTCATTCCATAGCAATGCAAGTCATCAGAGCAACACTGCCAGTAATCAGACTCATTCAATAAAAAGACATTCAAACAAAAACACACTAGTTATTTGGTTACAGAGATTTCCCAGCTTATGCAGTTAGTCTTTTTTTATTGCAATATTGTAATACATTTTCCATCTGATCTATATGACTATAGTCATGATTTTAAAAAAAGTCACATTTTCAACAAAAATTCTTTAAATAAGCTAAGCTCTTCTTGGTATCACACAACATATTTTGCGTACAAAAATTGTACAGGTCATTGTAATGTTAATAAAGAGGAGCAAGCTGTTTACTATAATTGAATACATCAATAATTTAACAATATGTCCACAGAATCGAGTCTGTGTTCTCAAAGTTAAGACACATATTACAATTAAAGCCAAAAGAAGATAGACATCACCTGGAATGGTATGTTATATGAGACTATGTTCACTTCACTAGTATTTTCTTTTAGTAAAAAGAGACGGCAATGTGTCTGTGGTGAATAATAAAGTAAATTTTTCCCACATGTGAATGCATTTGCAATTGCCAGTGTATGGTTAAGTGGAAGGTTCTCAGTTGGGTTAAACTACACATTATGCACTGGCTATCTGTGCCTACAACCCATACAAGTAGATGTTAGAAATATGAGTTGGAGCTACAGAGTTTGAAAAAGGATGGGATATTACTTTGTTAAACACAGTACAGGCGGTCCCCGAGTTACAAACAAGATAGGGTCTGTAGGTTTGTTCTTAAGTTGAAGTTGGAATAGGTACATTTTTTAAGTGTAGCTTCAGCCAAAAAAAATATTTTTAAGCTTTTTGGATCGTATAGGGAAGGGGTAACACCCCTGTAATATTTGTTTTGCTGTCTATGTTTCTGTTCAGAAGATTTCACCTCACTTCCTGTCCCAATGATAATTGGATTTGGAAAATTTTGGGTTGTTGTGGAAACAAACCTTGGTGATAAAGCACCAGTGGAGACACCATTTTCCCATAATAACTCTTACAGGAGTGAATTTCCCTTCCTAGGAGGAGATTTCCTCTCACTTCCTGTTGTCTCCCTCCGTTTGTAAGTAGGAGTTGTTTGCAAGTCAGAGGTTTGTAACTAGGGGTCCACCTGTATTGATATGGCATCTGAACTCTGCATATCACTGAACATTTTGCTTTGATTGAAGTTCTGCTTTAGGAATAGAGGATACACTATAACAAATACTTGGAAAAGTAAAATTATCAAATTCACATTAAAATATTCATAAGTGGTGCTCCACATGCAGTACACACAGTACACAATAGCAATCTAAAAATATTCTGTGATTCATGTTACAAATGCATAAAGATTTAGTCTACTTAGTGATGTGGGTGGATGCTGTAAGTCTAAATCATCACTAGCTTATTTCTTGCAAATGTCCCAATGTATTCTTTATAATTTTAAAAAAAGTAAACCTCAAAATCTGAATAGTGAGAATCCAAACCCCTATCATAATGTTCATTACATGTAGAAAGTGGAAGAATAGTGCTAGACCTGTAAGGTTATATCATTGGTATTGCTTAAAGTATTGATGCTGATGTTAGTAATCTGCTCCCCAGACAGGCAACTTCTATAACCCAAAAGGATCTCCATTGTCTCCTTGCTTGTATTTTAATGTAACATCAATGTAAAATAGAAGTGCCCCATCACTGCTAGAAGGTCCAGATATGACTTTATTGGGGGGGGGACAACCAAAGAGGAGCCAATGTCTTTCAGGGGGCCAAAAAATGTCTCTTTCATTAAGGCTTGGGATTGAAAGCAGCAGGTTGCTGTGAAACCAGCTGCTGACAAGGCCAGTGCTTGGAACCACGCTAGAAGAAATACCATTAAATGTCCATTTCACTTCTAGTCTATTTCAAACTCAAGGCCTAAAGAAGAGAGTGTTTTTGGATCCCAAACACTTGCTGGCTGCTTTTTGGATTGTCCCCTTGGCTTTTATTGAAATAAAGTTGTATCTGGACCCTTTAGCAGTGGTGTGGAGCTTACATTTACATTTTTGGCTACATTGCATGTAATGGGACCTCACAAGATGTTAGCATATCTGAAATGTCACACTTGAGCACAACTTCCTTTTTAGGTGAAACTCCAGGCAAACAAGTAAATACAAAATTAAAACACATTTATTCTAGTTTAACCTGCTAAATGATTTTTAATTCTGTGCAGTTATTCCTGTAGTTTACATACCTCTGCCATAGATAAAAGAATACTAATTCCAGATTTACCGTGTTCTTGGTCACTATATTTATACCGATTCTCATTCATTGTCCAATTAATACGTTGGATGGTGAAAATGACACAGTGGGGTTGATTTACTAAAACTGGAGAGTGCAAAATTTGGTGCAGCTCTGCATAGAAACCAATCAGCTTCCAGATTTTTTTTGTCAAAGGTTAATTGAACAAGCTGGACTTAGAAGCAGATTGGACACCGTGCACAGCTGCATCAGATTTTGCAATCTCCAGTTTCACTACTAAAGAACACATTGTTGGACTTTACTGGCACCAAAGAGGGACAACCACAAAAAATTATATAAAAAATATATCCTTCTTACAAATTATTTAAAAATGTAATTTTCATATCAACTATCAATGCACATTTAACTTTGCTGTATTGTCCGAGAGGTCGACACATTTTACATCTATAAGCTTCTTCAGCGTTGTCACTTCTTGCACAATAAATGATATGGATTAGATTGTTTAAAAGACATTATTTTCCTATGATTTTAACCAATTTTTAAATAATTTGCAATAAAGATATATTTTTATATAATTTTTTGTGGTTGTCCTTCTTTGGTACCGGTAAAGTCCAACAATGTGTTTTTTCATAGTAAATAGATAATATGGATGTGGTACATCTACAATAGCCAATTTATTCTTATTTTCTGACTGGCTGCACATAAAGACACATCTTTTGGCAGTATAAACCATATCATTATTTAAAATGTGTATTTAGCGGTTTACCTGGAGTTCTGCTTCAAATGATGCATTTGTTTATATTGTGAACAAATGCATTATTTTAACTCTTAGGAAAAAGAAAATTTTACACAGCTGGAGAGCCTGTTATGTCGTTTCAATTTACACGTAACTAT
>BLSH010076858.1:1200239-1239313 GCA_018402905.1 Glandirana rugosa | reverse complement strand
GGTTTACCTGGAGTTCTGCTTCAAATGATGCATTTGTTTATATTGTGAACAAATGCATTATTTTAACTCTTCGGGAAAAAAAAAAAATATATATATATATATATATATATATATATATATATATATATATATATACTCCTACCCAAAATTCTTCTTATGGGTTACACTACAATAGCCAGCTGATCATTTTCATTTATCATTTATATAGCAAAAAGCAGCACATTTTGATTTTTTGTTAATACCTAAAAACAGGACATAGGGATCTGTAGAATATTACTGTAAATCAGTTATCCTTGTATAATTCTTTGATGTTCTGTGGTTAGTGCTTTTAACATTCCATTGGTCCCTAAAATAAGAAGAATAAAGTAACTATCATCTTTAATAAAGTTTCAAAAGGTAAATCTAAAGCAGACCTCATTGTAATTTATTGTACAGTCCAAGACACATTAGCATGCTGGACTGAAGATCCATCTGTAATAATTTAAGGTAAGCAATTTTCCTGACAGATACATACTGCTGATCCAAAGCCTTGAATATTTATGTGACAAATTACATCAAAATTCAGAGTTGTTCACCATGGAACCAAACAGATCGTCCCTTCCATTTCACTTATGGAGATTGCTGCTTTGATATCACCCACTATTTTTATAATGAGTTTAAATCATAGCCTCTGAAGTGAAACAAAAAGCATAAATCAGGTATAACAAGAAATGTATGCTCATATATTAAGAGGTATCTATTGATACCAATGTAATATTCTATGCCAACATGATGTTTCTGTCTGCTCAGTTTGGCATTTACATAAAAATCTATTCTTTACTTGCATAGCAATCTTTCATAGATGTGAAATATGGCAAACAAAATGGATCACTTGCTTTAAACAATCTTTTATTTAGATACATTTTATATGATCCAGACCAAATCTTCATGGCAGTGCATATGACTTTTGGGTCAGTTCCTGGTGTAAAACAGAAAAGTATAATATTTACCTAATTGTAAAAATGAATGTGGGAATGATAAATAATAACTAATTTATCAGCATGTTTGGGTTAGTAATGTCTTACTGTATACAGTTTTCTCAAGCAAACTATTTTTGCGAACGTGTTGAAAAGCTTCTTACCAGGGGAATCCCACCAGTAACAGCACTTCTTCTGCAGATTGATAACACTAAGGGGTTGATTTACTAAAGCTTAATTGAACAAGCTTAAGTTAGAAGCTGATTGACTACCATGTGCAGCTGCACCAGATTTTGCACTCTCCAGTGTTAGTAAATCAACCCCTAAGTCCCTGCCTTGCAATTAACAGCAGCATTGTCATATTACCATGTGATTTTTTTTTAGTTGGCCATCTAAAAGATCTGATATGCAGTCCAATAGGAAGATCACTTGGCTAGATGCTGCTGCTAATTACAATGTGGTGGCCTAACATTCTTAGCCTGCAACTGTTACTGGAAACTATGCAACACATAAACAAATTCACACATTATTTATGAAAATTGTATACAGTGAAGCATGATGCCAAACATACTGAAAACATACAGTAGACACTAGTCCCGATTTAACGGACAGCAGCAGAAATCTCCTGATTCCTGCAGTTGTTTTTGCCACCTGTGAGTGGCTAGCCATGGTCGCCAGTCCCTGTACACTTCAATTATAGTTCTGTGAAAGACTCAGCTATCCATGGCTTTCCACCCAGCCAGCTATTACCACTTTGTGTGCTTCCAACAACAATCCCAGCAGGTATTCGCTGTCTGGGCAGACAGTCACAGATAGCTGCGGCCGTTGCGGACCTGTCATTGAAGTGCACAGGATTTGGTGGCTGCAGCTAGCAACTCACAGGTGGTTGAAACAGTTGCAGGAATCAAAAATTTCCTGCCTCTGTCATTTGCACTGGCACTAGTTGCCAGTGCAAATGTAGCCTTAGGGTTAACAGAAATTTTAATTTTTTAAGTATTTTATTCCCAAATAAAGAGACATGGAAACATGCAATACATGTTAAGATAAATATTATTTATGAAGAGAACTTGATGTAGGGTGACAGATAGAGCCCTAAAATAGTCATTTAAATGATCTTGCCAACATTTTCCTTTAAAAAAAACTGTGCCCTGTATCCATAAATGTGCACTGAAAATTAATTTCTAATAAATAGGTACATATGCCAGTTTTAATGTACTTTTCTTTTTTTGTTTGTTCATTCAAAAAAAGGGGAATGACAAAGGCATGTTGACATAATTATAAAACAGGCATTTCTGCAGTTTTAGCTGGCTATTACTTGGTTTTTCAGTTTGATTTTTTCTTAGCAATATGGCTTGAGAAGGCCCCCAAGAGAGGTCTGCAGCTGTGTTAAAGTATGTGTGGGACCCATAAGTATTGTAGTATCCATCTGGTTGGTTGGAATTTAGGAAGGCTGCTGGTAAGTTTTATTCTCAGTTTTTCTGTATGCATGGTCTACAGAGTTACTCTTTGACTGGGCAGCGTTAAAAGTAAAGTGTGCCCTTCACAAACTTTATATCTCAAAAATGTTCATATTTTCAGCTAGGATATATATTATAGTGTTTATTACCTAAAGTGTGTTTTATTGTAGGAAGAAATAGATCACTCACCTTTTTTCCCTTTAGTATAATGAAGGCACATTTGGAATCCACAGTCTTCATAAATGTATGTGAACTTAACCAGCCTGATGTTATTGATCTTATTAAATAGAAAAAACCTCACAAAGCACCTTACTACTGCAGCCTTGCAAACGTTAAAGCTAATGGGACTCTATAAGTTAAAGCTTAACTGAAGTTTTGCATGTATTTAAAACACCCTTGCTACTGTGTGAAATCATACCAGCAGAAAAAAAAAAAAATATATATATATATTTATATATATATATATATATATATAGACAGGGTGGGCCATTTATATGGATACACCTTAATAAAATTGGAATGGTTGGTGATATTAACTTCCTGTTTGTGGCACATTAGGGGTGTACTCTGTACTTTGTGGCACATTTTCACTTAGGGGTGTACTCACTTTTGTTGCCAGCGGTTTAGACATTAATGGCTGTGTGTTGAGTTATTTTGAGGGGACAGCAAATTTACACTGTTATACAAGGTGTACACTCACTACTTTACATTGTAGCAAAGTGTAATTTCTTCAGTGTTGTCACATGAAAAGATTTAATAAAATATTTACAAAAATGTGAGGGGTGTACCCACTTTTGAGGGATACTGTGTATATATATATATATATATATATATATATATATATATAGTGGATATAAAAAGTCTACACACCTCTGTTAAAATATTGAGTTCTGTGATGTGAAAAAACGAGACAAAGGTAAATAATTTCAGAACTTTTTCCACCTTTAGGCTACTTTCACACTGAGGCGCTTTACAGGTACTATTTAGCTAAAAATAGCACCTGTAAAGTGCCTCAAAAATCGCCTCAAATCCACCCCAATGTGAAAGCCCTGAGTGCTTTCACCCTGGGGCGGTGCGCTTGCAGAACGTTACAAAAAGTCCTGCAAGCCACATCTTTGGGGTGGTGCGGTGATCGGTGATACAACACTCCTCCACCGCCCCTGCCCAATGAAAACGATGGGCAGTGCTTCCGAAGTGGCTGAACACCGCCTCGATAGCATGGCATGCGGCACTTTTAACCCTGTTTTAACCCCTTGCGGGGGGTTAAAAGTGCCACGTTTCCACCTGTAGCGGCGCCATAGCGCCGCTATAACAGCGGTAAATCCCCGCTGAAAATAGCGGGGATTGAACGCTACTACCCGTCCGCCCCAGTGTGAAAATAGCCTAAATGTGACCTATAAACTGTACAGCTCAGTTGAACAACAAACTGAAATCTTTTGGGTGGAGGGAAGTAAAAATATAAAACTAAAATAATATGGTTGTTGCATAAGTGTGCACACCCTTAAACTAATACTTTGTTGATGCTCCTTTTGTTTTTATTACAGCATTCAGTCTTTTCAGGTTTGAGTCTATCAGCATGGCACATCTTGACTTGGCAATATTTGCCCACTCTTCTTTGCAAAAACACTCCAAATCTGTCAGACTGTGAGAGTATCTCCTGTGCACAGCCCTCTTCACCCCACAGATTTTTGATTGAATTCAGGTCTGGGTTCTAACTGGGCCATTCCAAAACATTAATCTCCTTCTGGTGAATCCATTCCTTTGTTGATTTGGATGTAATCTTTGGGTCGTTGTCATGCTGAAAGATGAAGTTCCTCTTTATGTTCACCTTTCTAGCAGAAGCCTGAAGATTTTGTGCCAATATTGACTGGTATTTGGAACTGCTAATAATTCCCCCTACATTACCTAAGGCACCTGTTCCAGCTGAAGAAAAACAGCCCCAAAGCTGCCCCCCTAAAAGATTTCAGTTTGTTTTTCAATTGAGTTGTACAGTTTATAGGTCACATTAGAGATTAAAGGTGGAAAACGTTCTGAAATGATTTATCCATGTCTCACTTTTCACATCACAGAAACCTGACATTTTAACAGGGGTGTGTAGACTTTTTATATCCATTGTATGTATATATATATATACACACAGTATAGGCTTTGTAGATAATACATGTTACTCATGTTTTGAAATTGCCTATACTGTATTACGTGAATATATATGTATACTGTATAAACACATACACACACGACATATCAGGAAAGCACATAATAATAATAACTAATGCTCTTGGATTTTAGTGTTCGTTAAAGTGTGTACTGTATTTCACTGCACATATAGAGCCACATATGGAGGAAGGTGAACACATAACCATGCTCTAATGTCTACTAAGGTGGTATCTGCAGAGGAAATTCAAAAGAGGAAAAGAGGAGTGTAATGGATGTGCACCTGCAGCAACTAGATACCATATGTGGGCAAATGGAATGTGTCACTGCCTGTCCTGCCCGGGGCTTAAGTAGTGTTTGAGGCATCGAGCATTACCCTCTAAAATAATTGTACCAAGCCCATCCATAGAGAAAAACAACTCTCCTAGATGTATGCAGCAAACTAGATAGGAAAGACCATCATTTTATTTGGCTAGGTCATTACGGCCAATAGAGGACATCAGCCTTGGGTAGGTTAGTTAGCATAATCTTTTCTTGATATGTTTATAAATCTGTACTTTCATTGAGGATTGCTGAGGATTTATTGGATATCTTATAAAAGTGCATTATTGGTTAAATATCACTTTTGACCTGAAGACAATCAAATTGTTCTACATGGATATACCACCAACATTTGTTTGTGAGAGATTGACACAAAACATTCAATTTGTCAAAAGGCACTTAGTACAAATTTGTTTTCAAATAAACCAGGGATGTTTCATACAGATGAATTCATCTCTTCTACAATCATTGGTAAAAATTAACAAAATGCCCAGATAAAAAAAAAAATATATTTGTTATACACAACAAAACCTTACTTTGGTCAGTTTAAGTGAAATTTAATAGAAGAAATACTAGTTTCCTTTTATATAAAAGATAAGAGCAGTTGCCACCCACTTTAAATTACTTTTCAACCAACGTCTATGGTTGAGAAAACACATAAGATAACAGCAGATAAAAGCTTTTGTGTCTCACCAAGACACTTCGTCTTTTGTAACGATGTAACATGTTGGTGGTCATGCTACCAGTTTATTCACAGCACTAAGGTACAGAAAAGAAAACAGTTTATTTGAACAGATCCCCTGATGTATCACCTGTCTGCCAATACAAGCGTTTCATAAATTAATAGAAGGAAGAGGATAGTCAGCATAGCACAGATAAACAAAACAATGTTTTTTCATTACAGAGTCTATCCAAGATTTGGTGCATGTGAGGAGGATTTGTCAGAGAAAGCTGTGAACGGTCTTTCATAAAAGTCACTGAAGTCACAGGAAAGTAATCCTGCAATAATTAGTTTTATATGAAAGTGTATTGCACAATATAACATCATTTTATTTTTTATGGTGTTTTGTAGATACGTAGCTCAATACAGTCTCTCAGGCATCCTGGCACTTACTGCCATGGTGAGCAACAGTTGTTTAGAGCTGTGTCTTTGAAGTCGTCTGCTTGAAGACAAATTGGTTTCTTTAGGCTAGGAAACTAAAACCCTCCCTGTAGTAAAACATGGCAGAAGATACTTATGATTATTAAAAGGGAGGAGAAGGAGCCTTTAGCTGCATGAGAGAAGACAAACATATACATGAAGGCCTCCAGTGATTTTTTTTTTTTCTTGGCAAAATCCCTCTTATGATCAGACTGCAGACAAGTCGATTCGGTTGGCGGAATTGCTGCTTTTGTCCCACGTATTCATCTTGGTTGGAGATGTATTGGCTCTGTTCCCATTCATCTGGAAGACAAACAAAGCTGTCCATGTCACATAAGATGCCAAGTTTTCCCTCCCAAGAGAAACCTTTTACATTCTAGCATCATACATGTAAATAAAGAATGAACGCTATATTCATGCTGGTAGCATTACATTGAGCATTGCTGTTTAAAATATATGCAGTGAAGTAACTAAAAAGTAACTAAAAAGTAAAATAATAAAGATTAGGTTAATTTTTTGAGGCTACACATAAAAACGGGCAAATGATAAAGAAAACAGAAAACTGAATCTTCATTACCGACTGGAATTTAGAGTATACTCTAAGGTCCTCGCTGCAGATTTCTCCTACAGGGCAATGGTTTCTTTGGTGCAGTTTCCAAGACTCCTTAGCTGCTGATAGGCAGCTGTAACAAGCAACATAGAAGCAGCAAGGGAGAGAGGAGCTCCTTCATTTGAACTATAGAAATCGGGATGTGGTTCAAGTTTGCCACTACAATGGGTTTGTGGTGAATCCCTCAAATTTACTAAGTTTGCAAATGGTGAACTTTTGGCCAAACACTTTGCAGGTTTCCCCCCCCAGAAATATGGAACAACATTAATGGAGTGATAAAATGCTTTACTCCTGGCTTGTTGAGTCACAAGAACCAAAAACATTGAAGTAAGGGATAACCCAGCCCCCTATCTATATAAGGCTGGGCTCAGCCATATTGTCGTTGTGTGTTAGAATGGTTAGGGAGAGCTAACAATAATTTATGCATTTACTTATTTACATTTAGCATTAATACATGCCCCCAATACCTACTGCTCCCCCCATGATCTTTGTTTTACAATAGCTTGCTTATACTGTAAGCCCTACAAATGGGCAGAATTAAATAACAGCATTCTCCTATATAGACTATGTTAGGGATTTGCAAATCAAATCCAGACAGATTAATTTTTCCCTAGATTCAGTTGCCTACCTTCAGTGTGTTACAAACATCCATAAACCCCCCTCCTCTGTACACAAGGTGTCTCCTGTATGACCTGGTGTCTGTAGAAACATGAGCTCCCAATACTTTGATTGGGAGCCAGTCAGAAGCCTTCCTCATTGAATGATCAGTCTGACAGACAATCACAATGCTCATTCAGTGTAACATTTGTTAACCAAAGCAAAAGTAACTCATTAGCAGTCTTATCTCCTCTGTTCCCTGGCAGACAGCAATCTATGAGATAGAGAGCTGCAGTTGACACAGAAGAATGTTTATTGTGTGCACAGGAAGTTAGTTAACTTTTAACCACTTCAGCCCCGGAAGGATTTGCCCCCTTAATGACCAGAGCACTTTTTGCGATACAGCCCTGCATCACTTTAACTGACAATTGCGCGGTCGTGCGACACAGTACTCAAACAAAATTAACGCCCTTTTTTTCCCACAAATAAAGCTTTCTTTTGGTGGTATTTGATCACCTCTGCAGTTTTTATTTTTTGTGCTATAAACACAGAAATGCAACCAATTTGAAAAAAAAATATTTTTTTTACTTTTTGCTATATTAAATATCCCAAACAAATATAAAAAAACGAACTTCTTACTCAGTTATATATTCTTCTACATATCTTTGGTTTAAAAAAATCGCAATAAGCATATATTAATTGTGTTGCGCAAAAGTTATCACGTCTACAAACTATGGGAATAGATTTATGGCATTTTTATTATTATTATTTTTTTATTAGTAATGGCAGTGATCTGCAATTGTTATCGGGACTGCGACATTATCGCGGGCAGATTGGATACTTTTGACACTTTTGACATCTATAGTGATCAGAGCTACAAATAGCCACTGATTACTGTATAAATGTCACTGGCAGGGAAGGGGTTAAACTGTAGGGGGCGATCAAGGGGTTAAGTGTGTTCCCTCAGAATGTTATAACTGTGTGGGGGCTGGGCTAGCCGGGACATGACAGATCTAACTGTTCCCGATCACTGGGAACAGTAGATATGTGTTATGTCTCCTGACAGAATCGGGATCCGCCATGTTTACCCTTCCTCTTAGATTGTAAGCTCTAACGAGCAGGGCCCTCTGATTCCTCTTGTACCAAATTGTGATGTAACTGTGCTGTCTGCCTTCATTTTGTAAAGCGCTGCGCAAACTGTTGGCGCTATATAAATCCTGTATAGTAGTAATAATAATAATAATAATAATGTTTACATTGGCAGATCCCCATTCTGCCTCTGTAGAAAGCGATCTTGGGTCACCGGCGGACATTGAGTCCACCCGACCCGTGGCCGCTCATGGAGCGTGCAGTGGGTGCTCCCGCCCACAACTGCACCTGCAGGAGCCAATGTACCATGACGGCAGTTTGCACAGGAGGAGAGTTTACCTGCCGCCGTAAAATGACCACAGCTGGTCGGCAAGCGGTTAACCTCCTTAGCGGTAATCCCGAGTGTGGCTCGGGGTGGATTTTCAGTACCTAAAGCGGTAACCCCGAGCCACACTCGGGCTTGCATCGCTGGATCCAGGCGATGTTACTTACCTTGTCCCCTGGATCCAGCGATGTCCTCCCGCGGTGTCAGCGTGTCTGCGGGCTGTGTCCGCAGCTCCGATGCCTCTGTGTGCCTCCGGGCTCCGTTCCCTGCAAGCGTCGCGTCGCACGGGGGCGGAGACCAGCGGGAAATTCAAAAAGTGAAACACACACAGTACATACAGTACACTGTAATCTTATAGATTACATTACTGTATGAAATCATTTCACATCCCCTTTGTCCCTAGTGGTTTGCTTAGAGCCCTGCATGCACTTTTATATAATAAATGTCATTCTTTCTGCCTGGAAACATGAGAATGTCCATAGCAACCAAAAAGTGTCCCTTTACGTCAAAAGTGGTTTTTGATCAGCTAGAAAACACCGATAGTAAATAAGAATCATTTGCAGAATTGAGTGATACTGATTTTTGGGGAAATTTATCATCAGAAACTGAAAGTGACGACAGCGACAATTCTGCAACTGAGCAAATTTCTGCGTTTTTGGTTTGATTACATTATTGAATAAATGCAAAATAATTGTACTGCTTTCAGCACCAAAAATCAGACATAATCATACCGCCAGGGATTACTAACCATTGCAGGCCTATAGTACATAACGCCATATCTCCATGCAGAAAACCATTACCGCTTTCAGCAATAAATTCCAGACTCAGTCATACCGCCAGGGAGGTTAAATAACCAGGACATGCCCTGATTTTACTACTTAACCCGTTCATTTCAGAAGATCAACCAATATAAGCACTATTTAACAGTTTCATTTCCTGTTCCATGTTTCTATGGTTGAAAAAAATATATATTATAAAGCACATATATACATTGTTATCTTTAAAGGTTTACTGTTAAAAAATATGTGGTTTAAGGTATATATGCTTTATTTTAAATCAGTAAGAACTTTAAATTACTGATGCATTATATGAAAAATAAAATATATATTAAAAAAAGTTATTTCTTTTGTAAATAACTTTAACTGGTTGCCGACCAACCGCTGCAGTTGTACTGCGGCAGGCCGGCTCCCTTGCGCATAGCACCGTCATTATACGTCGGCTGCGCATGCGTCATTGTGCGTTGGCTGCGATTTGCGGGCGAGCATGCGCCCCCGGTGGCATGAGCATGCCCGCAGGTCGGGCAGACTCAATGTCTGCCAGCGACCCGCGATTGCCTTCTACAGAGGCAGAATGGGCATCCGCCAATGTAAACACGACGGATCCCCCTTCTATCAGGGGACATGACACAGATCTACTGTTCCCTGTAATCTGGAACAGTTAGATCTGTCATGCCCCGGCCAGCCCCCACACAGTTAGAACACAGTTAACCCCTTGATCGCCCCCTATAGTTTAACCCCTTCACTACCAGGGAAATTTATACAGTAATCAGTGGCTATTTAAAGCTCTGATCGCTGTATACATATCATTGGTCCCAAAAAGTGTTAAAAGTGTTCGATCTGTCTGCTGTCCGCTGCAATGTCCCGATAAAAATCGCAGATCGCCGCCATTACTAGTAAAAAAAAATAATAATAAAAATGCCATATTCTATCCCCAAAGTTTGTAGATGCGATGACTTTTGCGCAACCCAATCAATATACGCCTATTGTGATTTTCTTTACCAAAACTATGTTGAAGAATATATATCGGCCTAAATTGATGAGTAATATCGTTTTTTTTTTTTCAAAATTGACGCTCTTTGTTTGTTTATAGCACAAAAACTAAAAACTGTAGAGGTGATCAAATACCACCAAAATAAAGCTCTATTTGTGGGACAATAGGATGTCAATTTGGGCACAACATCGCACGAGTGCGCAATTGCCAGTTAAAGCAACACAGTGCCATATCGCAAAAAGTGTCAGGAATGGGGCAAATCCTTCCGGGGCTGAAGTGGTTAACATGCTTTGTACCAAAAATGTAATTTTAAATGTTGCACTAAATAGAAAAAGCAGCAGAATAAAAGGTATATGTTTTCTTCACAGTAATGGTACTTGTGTTCAAAATATTACTGACCAAACTTGAAAAAAACACTTTTTTTCAGATTTATACACTTTTTTCCCCTTAGCATACATTTAAAAAATTCTCAGGGTACTTTTGGGTCATAAGAAAGTCCTGTTTGTCCTCAAAAAAAAAAATTATCATAAGTAATTACGAAGTTATAGATTCATGAATAGACACAGTAGAAATGTAAAAATATGGGCTGGTCCATAGGGGGTAAACATTTGTGAGAGCGGAAGTGGTTATGGAAGGAATATCAGTGGAAACTTGCACATTTGATAACACAACTAATCAAGATGCAAGAGAGATTTGAAGCTGGTTGGAAAAATAAACTCAAATAGAGGTTAATTTGCTAAACCCATATAGACTGTTCCTTTTGCAAGGGAATTTGCCCCAGAACTTACATACTTTCCCATGGTAACTCTTACAGGAGTGAATTTCCCTTTCTAGGGGTAGATTTCCTCTTACTTCCTGTTCGCTCCCTCTGTTTGAAAGTATGAGTCATATGTATGTTGGATGTTTGTAACTCGGGGACTGCCTGTAATGAGGTGAAGCTCTTTTGACTTCCATCGTTCGATTATGTTCAAACTGCTATTTTTAGTTTTCTTTAATTGGGCATTCTTTGCAAAGTGAAATTTTACCCCATTCACAAAGCTCTGGGGAAATCTTCCTTTGCACAGCCCAACTTCCCTTGTTTTTGCCTGTAGTAAATCAACCCCATAATGTCTAATAGACAGCACGCTGAACTGCGTTAATCATAGCAAAATAATGCATATTTTTTTTTTTCTGCCAACATGTTAGACATCGTCCTAAATATTTCAATTCCTGTGCAGCTAACATCGAATTGGGTTGTTTTCAAGTTCTACCATGTTCATCTTGTATGTTTTCGGCATTCTAATCTCACTGGACTAGTTTGGGGAGGGGGAATGGGGATGGTGACATAAGATTTCCACCAAAAAACTGCTTTATTTGATATTCTTGTAAACATCACTTTAATTTCATTTGGAGTTGAGTTTTCCTTACTGTGTGTTATTATGTAATCACTTTCCTTTGTAATGGCTTTTATACAGGTACAGTAGTAGAAGAATGAATGACCCACATAACAGTTACCGCTGTGCCCTACAAAATGCAATAACTGTACTTACTACATCAGAGTTGAAAGGCTTCACATTGATGTTGCGAATTGAGCTACTGGTGAGCGACCACACCTTTGTTTTGTGTTTGAAAGCAGCTCTCACCTTGAAAAGAAATAGCACAGAAAACAATGGTACCCATATATTAGTACTGTTCAGTACTATTAACCCGTCCAAATAACATTATACTTACTGCCGTTATGATATTTGTGGATTCAAAAAAATAACTGCTTACACCAAAGCTGTTCTCATTTTTTTTACCAAGGCCCTTAAAACCTTTAACTAATCATCAGGAAGTGAATTAATCTATAATTGCAAACAATGTCTAATTTAAGGAAAGTATAGTGTATTTTCAGAAAGAACATGTTTTTAGCTATTATTGTTGCATTTCCCTTAACACATTTTTGACCAAAGGACATTGCTGTGTGGGTGACCGATATGCATAAGGTGTCAGTATGCTTGTGTCTTTGTCATTGAAATTGGACTTCTTTAATGTTATACTAACAAGTTACACAAATGTTATTTTTTTCCCCAAGTGTTGCAATGTAGCACCAAAAGGGGTATAAACTCTCCTTATGCGAAACTCAAATGTTCATTTTGAGCTCCACTAGTCAGCTACCTAACATATTAAAATTACACTTATTTGATATCTTGTTAATCAACAGACTTGGCGGTTATATTTCGGGATAAATATCTGGAGGTGCTCATATTACTTAAAAGTAGGTTTGCAACAAAACCAAGGAAAATATATTTAGTTTACGCTTTTCACTATTTCTTCCTAATGAAAACCCAAGAAATAAAATATCTATCTATCTATCTGTCTGTCTGTCTGTCTGTCTGTCTGTCTGTCTGTCTGTCTGTCTGTCTGTCTGTCTGTCTGTCTGTCTGTCTATCTATCTATCTATCTATCTATCTATCTATCTATCTATCTATCTATCTATCTATCTATCTCTTCTACAATACTGAAATGCTATCAGATGTATCTATTCAGACAATGTATATTACATTATGGTAGACGTAAATTATAAAAAAGGTATAGGGTATAGAGTTGAGTGAACCCAAACTGTAAAGTTTGGGTTCGTACCGAACTTTAGGGTGTCCGTGTCCCGAACCCGGACATTTGAGAAAAAGTCCAGGTTCAGGTATTTTTTCGTGCTATTTGAATAGCTGCAGGGCAGCCAATCAACAAGTGTTTCACTCTTTTCCCTTAGATGCCATCACAGCCATGCCTACTAATGGCATGGCTGTGATTGGCCAGTGCATCGTGTGACCCAGACTCTATATAAGTTGGAGTCATGTAGTGCTGCATGTCACATCATCTCATACTAGTGTAGGAAGAGGATGCTGCTGCTGCTGTGAGGGACAGATTGGCTTTATAAAATCATCTCATACTAGTGTAGGGAAAGGATGCTGCTGCTGCTGCGAGGGACAGATTAGCTTTAGAAAATCGGTAAAAACAGCAATTTATTGGTGGGTGGGTGCTAGAGGAGATTTTTATTTGCTAGAGTACATTTTGTTTGCTAAGCAAAGTGCCTCATATAAAACCTAAGCAATTTTTATGTTTGTTAGGTGGGCGTTTGCAGCCATTTTTGCAAGTGCAGTGCACTTGCAACTGCTTGTGTGTCAGGGACACTACTTTAATCGTGTTCTTTTAGTTCAGTTTGCAACATTTTGGCATATTTAAATACTGCTTTTACATTGCAGTTAGGCAAATTTATAAATATTTTTTTTTTTTTGTGCAAAATATTACACTTGCGGCCAGCGGGGCATTTCTTGCACAAAATTAAAGTGCGTCGACATCGCTGGTTTAAAAAAACATGTTGGCTACCTCCTCCTCCTCCACCACCACTTCCACCTACACCGCCACAGTCATCGCCTCCTCAACCTCCTACCCCTCATCCACCTCCTTCTGCATTTTTTATTTTTTTTATGTTATTTTAAGTTATTTCCCTATCCACATTTGTTTGCAGGGCACTTGTCCTACTCTTCCCCCCATTTTGCTTCCTATTGCAGCCCTCTAGCCCTTTCCAGGACTTTTTTAGAGCCATTTTAGTGCCCAAAAGTTCGGGTCACCATTGACTTCAATGGGGTTCAGGGTCAAGTTCGGGTCAAGTAGGGGCCGAACACGAACTTTATAGCAAAGTTCAACCGAACATCCAGGTGTCCGCTCAACTCTAATAGGGTTCAGAACCAAGACTTCAAGATAAAAATAATGCTCTGAGAGTTAAAGGAGTGGGGTGAAGGCTCAGGAATTCAAAGAGTAAAGCCTCGTACACACGGTGAGTCGGTCGTATGAAAAGAGTCGTATGACTGATTGTTTTTGTTCGATCATCTGACCGTTAGTACGCACGATTAGAACAGCCTACGTGTGACGGTCGTACAACAGAAGTTGGATGAGCAGACTAGAAAACTTTGGTTGTACCAACAAGTGGTTGTACGACCATTGTACCGTGTGTACAGAGCAGTTGGTCCAACAAGTTGTACTGTGCAAAACACGCATGCTCAGAAGTCAGGAATGTCCGGAAGTGTCCGTTCGTTCCTAATTCACAAATTACATGCACCTGAACTTCCTCTTTATACACTCGTAACACCTCACCACGTTCGGCTTGGTCGTACAATCGCTAAGTGCATGTCAGTATGCGAGATACAACAGCCAACATACGACTTGGGCCATTCGGTCGTACGAACGTTGCATTGTGTGTACGAGGCTTTAAGGACCTTTAAAACTTTTATTTGGTACAGTTTTAATAAATATCATTCTTAAATGTATTATTACAAACTTAAAGTTGACAACAATGTAATCTTTTTATTGTTTAATGTAAGCGGCAATTTGGCTTTTAAATAAAAGGTTTTATGTTGATGGTTTTGCTCTATGGGAGGCATATGTTTATTTAATTCCATGCATAAACGGGAGCGCTAAACGGGAACTTCAGTGTGGAGCTTATACCCCTTATCTAGCTACAAGGAGCCATACACTGAAAGGAGGGATTGTTGTTCCTAACCTAAACATAAGGCTGTCTTTTATCAGCATCGAGGTGAAAGTTCTGTGAGCACAGTGGTGGTGGTGGAAGCACAGAATCTATGCTGTTCTTCTATGAAGAAGGCGTGAGCACGCTTACTTTGAGCACTGAGACACTTTATGCACGGACTGTTTAAGAGTGTGATATGAATTATTATGAACTGTTTAAGGACATTTCCAACACCAGATGTTTTATTGTTTATTGTTATTGAGAAATTGCGCAATATCACTTATGACCATTTCTGATTTACATGTGTAGCTGTGGACGCACTAGGTATTGCAGCAGTTTCACCGAGACACATGATTTATTTTGATCTTTTATTTTATATTTAGTTCACAATTCTAGTGCATAGTAGTGCAGGGGACCTTTAGGCTCCATGCACACTGGACGCTCTATATAGTTGTTTTGGACATCGGATTTCTGGCAAAAAAACGCTGCTTTTAAAACTAGCTTTTATTAGCGTTTTGTAATAGCGTTTATGCGCGTTTATCGGCGTCTGTGTTTTTGAACATTTTTCTTTTAACCTCATTAGCTTCCATTGACTACAAAAATGCCAGACGCCAATAAACAGACGTTTAGCACCGTTTATGAGCGTTTATTGGCGTTTATCGGCGTCCAGCGGTTTTTGTGGTCAGAAGAGCGACAATTCAGGGCATTCAGATAACAGACCAAAAACGCCACTGCTGTTAAAGGGCAATAAACGTCACATGGACACATAGGATAACATAAAGGTGCATTTTTGGGCTGTTAAAAAAAACGCCCAAACAACCATAAATGGTAGTTTATCAGCTTCAGTGTGCATGGAGCCTTAACCTTTATTTCACAATGTATTTTTTCTTATTTGCTATCTTTCAACCACTTGCCAACCTGCGGTTGACGGCGACAAGATGGCTCTCCTGGGCAAACCGGCGTCATCTGACAGCGGCTGCCAGATCGCGCACTGTGAGCGCGCGTGCGCCGCCGGAGGTGCGCTCACTGTGTCCGGGGAGGGCCAGGGAGCGGGTGCGGTGGACTCGATCTCCGCCGGCTACCTGCGATGCCCCCCCCCCGGAGTGAAAGAACGGAGGTCCGTGTAAGTAAACACGGATCTCCGTTCTGTTAGAGGGGGAAGGGAGTGATCACAGCCTTCCTCTATATGGAAGCTGTGATCACTCCCCTCCCCCTGCCAGTCAAACACTAAGACAGTTAGAACACGCCCAGGGAACACAGTTAACCCTTAGAGCGCCCCCTGCAGGTTAACCCCTTCACTGCCAATGGCATTTACACAGTAATCAATGCATTTTTATAGCACTGATCGCTGTATAAATGCCAATGGTCCCAAAAAAGTGTCAAAATATTCCGACATGCCCATTGCAATATCGCAGTACTGCTAAAAATCGCAGATTGCCGCCATTACTAGTAAAAAAAAAATAAAAAAAATAAAAACCCCAGAAATTAATTCTCATCATCCGTAAACGCGGCAACTTTTGCGCAAACCAATCAATAATCGCCAATTGCAGTTTTTTTTATCACAAATATGAGGAAGAATATCAATCGGCCAAAACCGATGAAAAAAAATGTTTTTTTATATTTTTTTTGGATTTGTATTTTAGCAAAAAGTAAGAAATTTGTTTTTTTTTGCAAAATTGACGCTCTTCTTTTGTTTATAGCGGCGATCAGAAATGACGCAGCGGTGATCAAATACCACCAAAAGAAAGATCTATTTGTGAGAAAAAAAGGACGCAAATTTTGTTTGGGTACAACGCCGCACGACCACGCAATTGTCAGTTAAAGCGACGCAGTGCCGAATCGCAAAAAGGGCTCTGGTCAGGAAGGGGGCAAATCCTTCCGGGGCTCAAGTGGTTAAAATACTTTTTTTTAATTTTTTTTTTTACACACTGTACTGTTTTCTCTGTGCACAGAGTACACAAAGCAAGACATACACTGACAGTTGCTGTCTGTAAGGTTGGTTTACTAACATTGCTTATGTGATCATCATGTCAAAGCTGACATAGTGATCACATGATCAGGAACTATACTAATTAACCACTTCAATACTATGCACTTAGAACACTTTACTACCAGACCAATTTTCAGTTTTCAGTGCTGTTGTGCTTTGAATGACAATTGCGCAGTCGTGCGACGTTGTACCCAAACTGAGTTTTTATCATTTTGTTCCCACAAATAGAGCTTTCTTTTGATGGTATTTGATCACCCCTGCGGTTTTTATTTTTTGTGCTACAAATAAAAAAATGTTTCTATTTTTGTCACAAAACTTTGTAAATAAGTAAATTTTCTCCATCACTGGTGGGCACTGATGAGGCTACACTGACGGGCACTGATGTGGCAGTACTGATTGGCACTGATGAGGTGGCACTGATGATGAGGCACTTATATGCAGCAATGATGAACACTGTTAGGCGGCACTGATAAGCAGCACTGACGGGTACTGATAGGTGGCACTGATATACAGCACTGATGGGCACTGACATGCAGCACTGACAGACACTGCTAAGCGGCAGTGATGGGCACTCATAGGCGGCACTGGGCACTGATAGGTGGCACTGATGGGCACTGATAGGTGGGCACTGGTAGGTGGCAAAGGTGGGCACTGATATGTGGCACTGGTATGCATTGATAGGGGCACTGGTAAGCACTGATAGGGGCACTGGTGGGCATATATACTGATAGGGGCTCATTCCCTCGTGGTCTAGGGTGGCATCTGAAGGTGGCACTGAGTGCCATCCACATTGGGCACTATGTCTCTTACCTGGTGGTCTAGGGGGGTCTCCCTGGTGGTCCAGATTGGCTCCCTGGTGGTCCCTGGTCGGCTCCCTGGTGGTCCTGGTTGGGCACATCCCTGGTGGTCCCTGGGCAGGCTCCCTGGTGGTCTAGGGTGGCGATCCGAGGGAGGACTGTGCTGATAAATCATCAGCTCAAACCCTCCCTGTCAGGAGAGCAGCCGATCGGCTCTCCACGCCTCAGGTCTGCAGACCTGAGTATAGGAAAGCCGATAAATGGCTTTCCTGTGTTACACTGTGACCAGCCGTGATTGATCACGGCTGATCACATGGTAAAGTGCTTCAGATGGAAGCACTTTACAGAGATTGGTATTGCGGGGAGTCAGACTGACCTCCCACACCACCAATCGCCGCGATGCGCGCCCCCCCCCCCGGGCGCGCGGCGGCTTGTTATCCTGAGGACGTCATATGACGTCCAGTCAGGATAACTAAGCCACTTCCCGGCCGTCATTTTGCATACGGTGGTCGGTTAGTGGTTAATAGAGACAGGAAGGCGTCAATGACAGCACAGTCTCAGCTAGGATCATGCAGGGCTGTGTGCTCCCAGCTGTGAAAGGAAAACATAGATTAATGTATTTCCAGCATGACTAATTGTGCTGAGAAACATTACAGACTGCGGTCTTGAATCTGTTAAAGTAGTTTTTAAATATGTCTTTTACATGTTTTCATGTCTGCTCTGCCATATTTTTTGTTATTGTATTAAACATAGTATTTGTAGATTGGTCACTAGGCATACTTTTTATTTGCAGTCACACTGCCTCCATTCTTAAAGCAGTGGTCAACTCTCTTTTTTTTTTATAACTACAGGTAAGCATACAATAAGGCTTACCTCTAGATACAGTGAGCGTGCACTTTTTAGGAGATATTCACAGCTGCTGCAGCCGATGATGTCATCAGCGAATGTGCAGTAGGCTCTGTATTCAGGGCACGCTGAGTGATCAATACACAGAGCCTTGTCTCATGACTGTGACTCCCAAGCACATGTGCTGGAGTAATATCATCATGGCCCAGCCATTCAAACAACCCGAGAGTGTGAATCCGGAAGAAAGACTGGGTGAAGATGAAACTGTGCTGCCTCTCGGATAATTTTTTGTTTAAACTCCTACCTTCTGGCAGGCAGTTCAGAAGTATAGACTCCCATACCACTAGACTTCAAAAACGTTTTTTCCCCCAGGCTGCACGACTTTTGAATTTGGAGAGGTGGGGGTTAAGGGGGCTTAGGCTGAAAGGAAGTGTGTATTTTATATATTGTGTGTTTTAAGTGGCTACATTTTGTTTTTATGTACAATATTTGACTTTTTCGTTGTATGATGCTTTCATTTTTATTATTTTATTGTAGAATGACTCTAAGGGGTTGATTTACTAAAGCTTGAAAGTGCAAAGTTTGGTGCAGCTCCACACAGAAACCAATCAGCTTCAAGGTGTTATTGTCAAAGCTTGATTGAACAAGCTGAGAATAGAAGCTGATTGGCTAGCATACAAAGCTATACCCGTTTTTGCACTCTCCAGCTTTAGTAAATCAACCCCTAAATTTCTTGAATTTGTGATCTGTGTGTACAAATAAAAAATTGCATAAAGAAGGTTTCAACTTTTCCACTCTGAATAGCAGTGTCTGGGAGGGGAGGTGTGTGAGACACAGCATTGTGTCCTAATGTGCTAATAAGCACTAAAATTCACCAATGTCTCTAGTGTTGTATGGCCACCAATGTCTGTAGTAATGTGCTTATTAATAATGGAAAGAACAGCTTGACCAACTGATTAAAAAGGATAGGAAAGACCTAGGCTAATGACATGTACACATAATCAATGCTTTTTGCCCTGACTTGTAAATTAGTCAACAGCTTTATCAATCCATATTACATACATTTTCTTTAGGAAAGGTAAAAAGACTGACATCAACATTAATCT
Organism: Glandirana rugosa; assembly: GCA_018402905.1. Taxonomy (NCBI): domain Eukaryota; kingdom Metazoa; phylum Chordata; class Amphibia; order Anura; family Ranidae; genus Glandirana; species Glandirana rugosa. The sequence goes on along the minus strand of BLSH010076858.1, from coordinate 1,219,668 downwards.
AGAACATAACATATAATCTACAATAAGAGATCTCATCTGATTCTTTATGGTGACACTGTAAAAAAACTGAGCATTAATGTAAATGTCATATGTTTGCAGTAAAGATTGGAGAGCTAGATGCAGAATTGGTAGAACAGTATATGTAAAAAGCAATGATATTTCTACACTTGCAAAAGCTAACATGCAAACATTTTCTTAGGTATCTAGGGCTGCATTTTAGTTGCTCAACTTATTTTGCTGCTCTGCACGGAATGACTTAGGTGTGAAAATGTTCCAGTGCCATAAAATGGAGATATAAATTGTACTGCTATTTATGACAGCCAAGTTTCAAGAGTAATGAAGATTTTATAAATTAATGTGACACTGAAAATATGAAATACTTTGCATGTCTATTCATTTCAATACATAGACATTACAAGGGCATTGTTCATTTCCTGTAGATATGAGTGAGCATCCACTTCACTGACAATTTGATTCATCCCTGTGATCCTTTGCTGGATTCGGATCTATAGATACACTTTTTTATATACTGTTTTGTATGTTTTTGATGCACAATGTGTGATTTCCCCAGAAATCCTCATCCATCACACAAGACATATGAGAAATCTATAAGAAAGGGTTTCATGTTAAATTGGATACAACCTATTTGAATGTTAGCCCCATATTTTATAAGGAAATGGGCAAAAAATATGCCTCTGCACTCAAAACACCAGCCTAGTGATCAAGGGGGTCTTCTCTATTTCTGTTGTATAGGAAAGTGGGGAAATATTTTACAATATATTTATTGTAATTTAAAAAGAACAATAAATAAATTCAACATTTCATGTTAAATGGGGCATGGCCAAGACATGAGGACACAACTTCTGAGAGCTCTGTTCCCTGTGTGCTCGAGTTCAACAGATAGGAAGGTACGCTTGACTTCAATGGGATAGGTGGAGAAAATGCCCACATCCCTACATGTAAACCATTTTGAACAAACCCTCAAATGGGACTTTATAGGGCATAGACGTCACAACAAAATGCACTCTACCTGGGAGTGATGTCCCAGGTAACTAAAACCCAATGAGTTAACAAAAATTTCAATCTGTATTTGTTCTGAGCGCTACTTTTGGAGATACGCCTTCACAGTTGAGGGAGCAGTCACACCTGTGTGAATCTGGTACTGATGCAATGCGTGGGAGGGGGGCTTAATGCATTGCATGGCTATGTGAGCAAAATGGTGGAAATCTAGGGACATAAATAGATGCCCTGCTCCGGTCTGGACCCCCAACTTAGAAGAAGTTTGCCTGTTCAAACGAAACGCGTCAACTTGACAGTATCATGTCCGTGATGTCTAACCATGGATAACCTGCCACGGACATCTAGCTCCTCCAGGGCTCTTGTTTGAGTGGAATAAGGAAACAATACCAACCACGTACTGGATACATGGTCATCTGATCTGTCATCACTTACTGCTGTTTGAATCCGGCATTTATTCCCAATTTGGAGTCGTGTTTAATGCTCAGTACGGAGGATGACTGCACATGAAGGACCAATGAAGTGGTGAGATCTGGAAAAACTATGTGATATAGGAACTCAGACTAGGTTGTTGACCTATGCTATTTGGTGTATCCCCCCTTCCCCCCTCTCTCTTCCCTATATACCTGATTTTAACCAGACTGCACTCTCACTGACGATTGAGATGAGATGGGAAGCCCCCACTACTGTTCACCCATTGTGACTCTTATGGGACTCAGTTTTGTATCTGGTACATATATCCTTACCAGTGGTTGTACTCCGGATATGGGATCCTAATTCCCGATTGAACATAACTTTCACAATATTCCTTACTGCCTGGGGTCGAGATAGTACCATCCACATGCTATACAATGCTTGCTGCTTGCCCATACTTAGTGTTAATCCTCTTTTCCCCATGATTGTGAAAACCATATAATATGGCGTCGGACTGTAGGGGCAGCTAGAGATTTATACACTGAGCTTGTGCAATAGTGTGTGTTGAGACGGATGCATGTCTGTGGCAGAACGTATGTGTGTGAGAACATTATCATATTGATTTTAATGGTAGTGGTGGTAGTTTTTGTGTAGCTTCATTTTTAAATGTACAATTTTTCATTAAAGTAATTTTTGCATTAATTACAACCATTTGTTCCTTTATGATGTACTCTTGGAGAGTCTAATCTTTTTATTTATATTTATGCCTTTTTGTCAAGAGGAACGCCCCCTGTACAATTAATTTGCCTGAGGTTTGATTATTTGGGCTCAATCCATGATGGTCGTAACAATCCCTTGAGCCATTGATGAAATTGGGTGCAGCTTTGCGAAATTTGGCTGGTGGTAGAAGGCAGTGAAATCTGCAGCCACCGAAACAACATCAGGATCAGGGGCATCCCTAAAGTGACAGCAGGTCCAGACCTAATATCTACGGTAAGCAGCCTTTTTAACACTCTTCTGAACAGAGACCCATCCACCAAAATGGAGATAGAGCATTTGCACAGAGTGGCTGGGATTAGGCGGTGACCTTGGATGTCCCCAGAAATTTTCTATGCCGCATTTATTATTTCAGATGGAAAGAACAAATCCTGCAGAAAGCTTGGGAGAAAAAGTACTTTGGGGCTTCAATTCCCTTGCCAAACCTCTCCAGCCATACCCTCTACATGTGACAGCACGTCTACTATTGTGCGTTCTGGCAACTGGGGATATTGCTTACAGCTGAGGCAACCTGTTCCATTTGCAGATTAAGGAGAGCCCTGTATTCTTACTGCACTATTCCTACCAACTAACAGATCGATTCTCTATCTTTGACACTGAACCAGTGGAGGTCCCAGACTGGCTGGCTCTATCCCCCAGACTGTTTGCCCCACTGTCGAGCCTCCCCACTCCTGCTGTGCAACAGACAATGAAGATCAAGATCCCTGTGATGGAACTGTGAGATTGACCCCACGGCTAAGGAATTGTGAGTACTCTCTTTTCAAAATGGATGATTGCTCTTTCTTGTCATTTTCCTCTCCAATGCCCATTGCCTTGGCTTGACTCCTCTGGTCTTATGTTCAGATTGTTCACTTATGTGTTTACAAATCAGCGCTGTCCTGCACTCCAGCTCATTATATATATGGAACTCTGAGTCCCAATTCACCTTCAGAGACTCGGGCCTATTTCAGGTCTCTTACAGACTTTTCACTCCTTCTAAGGTAGCAGAGGAAGATAATGGGACTAATCACATATTATCCACAGGAAACGGGACTGCCTAATGAGTAGGTTGCTCATCTTAATTTCTTTATCATTCCAGAAATGTGCATTATGTTGCATGTCAGCACACTGCTACTGGAGTATTTTAGAATTTTTTTTAGGAACCAGGGCCTTGATGGTATTCTGTATTATGACTGCCCTTTGTTCTTCTTGAGTCCTGGCCCTTGGGACTCCTCCTCCTGCTTGCATTACAGCTCTATGTTAGTTTTAAGGCACTTACATGCCCGAAGCTGATTGCATTCTGGTCTTGAACGATGTGAGTGTGGTAGAGGGAGCTATGTGAGGGCATGGGGTTGGGTGGGGTCATGGGGGTCAGTCATGTTTGATGGTTTTACAACCATTCCATGTTATGAATCCTGAACCATGAGGTGTATGGTGCTGCTTATATACTGGCTGGGGACCTTACTTGCTACTTCTTAGATTTATCAGGCTTATGTTGTAGGTTTTGTTTTATTTCTCAGGGTCCTTTGCAGGTCTGTAACAATTCCCAGTGTAGCCAATGCCCCCCTTGGGGGTTGCTGGAAGTTGTGGTTCACCTGCTCACACTGCCCTCAATCACACTACTCTTGCATCCGGAGACAGAAAACATGCTGTCTCTTTGGTTTTTTTTGTCTTATTAGGGGATTAAACTTGGATGGGGAAAGGATAATTATGGGATGCCCAGAGATCAACAATTCTTTACATGGGACCTCTATATACACTCAGTATATACACTCTCCTTCTTCCTCCAGGACAACACTTGCTTCTCCTTGTTCTTCTCTCCTGCACAACACTTGCTTATCCTTGTTCCTCTCTCCTGCACAACACTTGCTTCCAGCCTAGTTAGCACATGGTGAGGCCTGGTCTGGCTTTGACCAGGACCTAGTAACTGCTTTTGCAGGCAGGGGCCGCGGGCCCCTATAGTGTAGAGAAAGTTTGTAGAATGTGCTAACTGACCTGATGGACTACAGATCCCAGCCCATCTTCATCCAGGTCTCCACAGTCCCCCTGACTGCAAGTACCTGCACACTGCTCAGTGACACCAAAGTCCCAGCCTCTTCCGGCACCTCTTCCAGGCTGTCTCTCTCCCAATCTGCTGCAGAGTGCATCTCCACTTTCCTGGGCTGTGTCACTCACCAACACCCGGTGGACTTCTCCTGGAGACCTTGTTGGTAGTACTCTCCTGTTGTCCTCTCCTGCTTCACATTGTCCCTCTCTGCCAGGATCTCACTCCTACTGGATGCCCCCGGGCCCCGGGTTGAGGTCACCCCCCCAAGACTGGGGACTCCCTCAAGGCCCACCAACAGCCTCAGCACTATATCTCCATTCTCCAACTTCCACCTGAACTCTTCTGCCACACTGGGCTGCCCCAGGCTATTTGAGAAGGCCTGCCCCCGCAAATCCAGGTTGGGGATTGGTCAGGGCTTCCCAAATAATGAGCAGTTGCACCTCTTCTGCCCCACTCCTTTTCCAGAATTTTCTGCAAAATCTAAGAGGGGTGAACCAAAGAGTGTCACCATGCACTCACTGGGCGTGGAAATAAGAGAGGTTGTGGGGAGGCCTGGGTCCTCCAGAACTCCCAGTCTTGATTCCTTTAACACTCCCTGGGAACTTTGGGCCCACAAGCCGTAGCCAGTGTAATACCTTCAAAGCTGTACACTGTCTTCCCTCCCATTCACATGGTAGAGATCTGAGTCATGAGGGTCTAAAGCTGGCCATAGATGGTGCTAATTTCAGTTGGGTTAGCAGAGATCAGCTAAAATTCGACCCATGTATGGGCAGGAATATTGTACCTAAATCGATCCATCGATTGACTTGAATATAACCAGCATGTCATATTTTTAGGAAGTGATTATTGCCAGCACTATTGCCTCTAGCAATGATCACTGTGTTCTCCCGGCTGGGACGGCTCTCCGCTCCCCCCACCGGTAAAGAGAAAACATAATAGGTCAGCGGGAGGGATTCCCCCATTAACACTGACTGTTTTGATGGGGAAAACAAGCGATTTTGCTTCCTGAAACCCATCATCTATGGACTGTCTTAGTGATGGGCATAGTGTCACCTTATCAATCAACTTAGACCCACTGGGTATTGACTTCTACTTTGGAATCAAGCACTCAAGGAAATACTTGAGGTTCTACTCTTGTCTAAGGTCAAGGCCCAATTTGTGAAACTTAACATGATATTAAAGGCTTTCTTTTTTTGATGGAGATAGGGAATTTGGGCTGTGTTGTTGTATTAACTCAGCAATCATTTCAGTTCTAACCCTTTTGTCAGTGTGATCAGTTGGGGATGTCAGATTATAAAGTTTAGCGTAGTATTGAACAAACTGGACTGCTATGTTGTCCGAGGTGGTAAATTTTTGTCCTTGGAGTCATTAATCGCATGAACCGTTGAGGTAGATTTTTTAGCTTGCCTAGCTCTAGCTAGTAGTTTCCTAGCTTTATTCCCAAATTCATAAAAAAGTTTTTGCGTCAGGATAAATTTGCGTTTGACTGTCTTTCTGAGTTCTTCTTATAGCTCTTGATGCACTTTCACTAATTTGTTGAGCATTTGGGCCGCAAGAGATTGCTTGTGGGCTTTTTCAAGGGACAAGATTCGAGCCGACAGTGTATTGAAGTTAGCTTGTTTATTTTTTTTTATGTGCGGAGGCTATGGAGAGAAACTCTCCACTAATGACACATTTGTGGGCAGCCCATTGTGACATGGGGGAGGTGTTGGGGGAGTCATTGTTCACAAAGAATTGTTTTAGGCAGTCACCAATAGTCATTAAAGTGGATTGGTTGATCAGGAGGGAATTATCAAGGCACCAGATAGGAGAGCGTAAAAACTTGTTTGGGATGGACAGGGTCAAAGAAGTAGGATTGTGATCAGAGAAAAACAAAGGGTCTATGGGGGCTGTGTGGAGGAACGGGAGGTCATTCTGTATAATGAAGAAGTATTCAATCCTCGTATATCTGTTATGGGGTGGAGAGAAAAAGGTAAAGTCTTTGGTGTTAGGGTGGAGGGTATGTCAAGCGTCATGGAGGAGGAGGGTGCTAAGTTGCACTTTGACTGCCCGAAGTGCTCTATGGGGCAATGAGGAGGACCCCAATGATGTGTCCTCCGACGGATTGAGTGATAGGTTGAAATCTCCTCCTAAGAGCACCATCCCAGAGTGGAAGGAAGTAAGGAGCTGCAGAGTGGTGCAGAGGAAAGCAACTTGGTGTTTGTTAGGGGCATATATGTTTGCCAGAGTGACGGGTTTACAGTATAGTTTCCCCTTAATGAACAGGTACCTGCTTTTGTCATCTGTAAGAGTGTCCCTGATCTGGAGCGGGCAGTTTTTAGCTATGAGAATAGAGGCCCCTTTTGACTTGGCGATGCTGTTGGAGGCGTGGAACACCATAGGATAGTTATGGTTGTGGAGTTTTGGGATGGAATCCAATCTAAAATGTGTTTCTTGGAGGCAGGCTATGTCTACCTTGTTCTTACTTAAGTATAGCAGGAGCTTTGAATGTTTCTCAGGGGTGTTGAGTCCTCGGACGTTCAGGGAGTGGAGTTTGACCCGCGGTTGAGAGTTACTCAGGGGATTGGGAATCATAGCTCGGCCTATGTAGTTCTACAGGTGATTTAAAGGGCCCCGGTATATGCGGGGGGGAGAGAAAAAAAAACAACCCCCGGGAAAAGGGGTGGGTGGGGGTGGGGGTAAGGGGGGGTCGGTAGAAAAGTTATCAGGGGGTGTGTCCACTAGCAGGTGGGTATGTCCTCCTGTTGTAGACCCAAGTAGAGGTGAGGCAACAGTAGCCCCGGTATTACAGTGGGAGAAACACAGGGTATAAGTGCAGTAAGTTATTAATGTGAGCGTATAGCCACTGTGTGGGGGTTGGAATAGACCTGGCGGTGACAGGAGGAAATAAATCCATGGTATCCCGCCGCCACAGGAGGTGGTAACAATCTCATGTGGAGGTCAGTGATCTGTATGGTCAGTAAGCATAGCCAACTGAGTGACGAGAAGAGAGCCCATGTGGCATTTCTCCCATAGACCTAATGCAACCGATGCCAGTGATACTGGTATGGGCAAAACACCTAAGGCATACTGCAGTTCAGCATCAGAGTAGAAGAACCAGAATAGTGCTTTTATCAGCCAGAATGCATATACGTAAGCAAACATGAGTGCCTTCCTCGACCTGGATGCATATAACAAGTGAGGCTTTTAACCCATATGTGGCCATAAAGAGTAATTATCTTGCTCCAGAGGAGCTGGATTTTGAGGGTGTATTAGGGTGGCCTCTGGTGTGCCGTGATGCGTGTAGGTTTCGTTGTGAAGGTAAAAAAAAAATCTGCCACTCCTTCCTCTATCAAAGAGGGATTATGATAATCACACTAATGGTAATTATCGGAAGAGCCTCATATGCATGCAGGTCTAAGTTAGGTATGAACAATAAACAATGACAATCTAAGGATATAGTAATTTAGTCATTGTGTATGAAGTCAGGTTCGACTGGGGAGGGTAAGAGTGAGAGGGCAAAAAGAAACCCCCCTCTCCTCCTGGAGTCAGACTTAACTCAAACGAGCCTTCTGTATGTGAGGCATAAATAAACAAGCCCGTGTCAAGAGAAGGTGGGTGTGTGAACACTTTGGTAAGAAGTCTTTTCTTTCAATAACCTTTATCGGTCAACTTGAGAATGCAAACCCAAGTGGGTAACCTTAAGTTCCCATGTCCCATTTAGTACCGTAGTACATGTAGTTAAGCTTTGTACTATGATATATAGCTGTCCCAGTCTTTGCCCAGACCATCTGAGAAGCAACCCAGAGGGTTACCTAGTGGGTCCTATAGTAGATCCTGTACCGGCGCTATAGTATGGATCCATAGTCCAGTGGACTGAAGCAAAAGGGAGCTGGAGAAGAGCCTCAACTGGTTGTATCACATTGTCTGCTAGTTTAGGTCAACTCAGAAGTGAGGGTGTTGGGCTATGCGCATGCTCTCTGATGCAAGCCCCGTATCAGAACACTTCGGGGTCAGGGGAAAAACATGTCAAACAGAATTGAAACAGTGTACTATCCTGTGTGGCTTGACTAAGAGAGCTGTGAGGATATTAACTGGAGTGTAAACGTACCTTTGTATCCTGGAGAGTAAACAAAATTTGTAGGTATAAGGTAATGGAACCCACAAAAACGTGGCCGTTGTGCAGAGGTTTAGGGGGATCCTTTCAGTTGTCTCAGCGGGCCATTCTGGGTTTCGGTGACTTTGTGGGGCTTGCTCCATGGAGGGGGCCCTTGAAGAGAAAGTGGGAGCTGGTGGCCGAGGGGGATCGCGATCTACAGTACCTCTGGTCCTGCGCTTCCATTGGTTCCTCCCAGCCCGGGTCCCTTCTCACGGGGGGGGGCATGGAAATCAGCATACCAGTTGGGTACTTCGATCGGTGGTAATCCCAGGGTATCACAGAACAATTGGCGCTCTTCTGGGACCCTTAGCAGGGCCGTCCGGCTTTGTGTGGAAGCTGAGAAGTAGAAAGGAAACTTCAGGCAATAATGAATACCACGTTCCCGTAGAACCTCAAGTAGAGGGCAGAGGTCTTTGCGATGCTGGAGCATTATGTGGGAAAGGTCTTGATATATGTGGATATTGGCGCCTCCAAATCCGAGTTGAATTCTGTTCCTTGCCTTTCGCAGTATCTCCTCTATTAGCTGAAAATCTACTAGACAGCATACGACATCTCTCCGAGGATCAGATTCTCTCCCTTTTTGTCTCAGAGCGCGGTGGATGCGTTCCAGTGCAATTGGGGTTGTGGGCAGCCTGTCCAGTAAATTGTTGAAAATGCCCACCACTGTGGGAGAGAGCTGATCCCCATCCACTGATTCGGGTAGCCCACGGACCCATAGATTGTGTCTTCTTCCATGGTTGTCCAAATCATTTCCGTGAAGTTGAAGTTCCCTTAGTTTCAGGGTGTGAGCATCCAGCGTGTGGTGTGCTCTTCTGATGGCTGAGCCTTGTTGTACTACAGACTTCTCTACTTCATGAACACGGCTAGGGTTGCCACATCATCCCTTTAATCCAGGACACATACTAATTACCCAGGTTCTGTGGCTGATTAAGGTGGTAATTAAATTCACTTTGTGCCTTATCTGCATTAAATTAGCCTCAGAACCTGTGTAATTCATATGTGTCCTGGATTAAAGGGATGATGTGGCAACACTAAACACGCCCCCCCCCCCCAGGGTTTGGATATCAAGCCTCAAATCCGAGATGGCTGCAGCTAGAGTGTCTTTAATATCCGCAGCAATCGTGCGGAGATCATTTATATTGACCTGCGATTGAGGTGGGGGTGAACTTTCCGTACCAGAGCCGAGTGCCGAGAGTGCAGGAGGGTCAGTCTGCAGCGTTCCCGAGGCCGGCGGCTGTCCTTAGCGGGATGCCGCCATATTGTTGGCTTGTGTGCGGAAGAGCTCAGGTATTCTCTGGGTCAACCTGTTCCACGACTCCCAAGGCGAGCGGGATTGCGTGGCTGAGTTGCTACGGAATACTGTCCCCATGATGCAGGATGGCTGTGGTGAAGTGAATCCTCCGCTGGGAGATAAGAGATACCTGTGGTGGCCGGTGCTCAATGTCTAAGTGGCCATCTTCGAGCAAGGTCAAGCCCACCTATACATTTTTTAATTACTATACTGTGAAGTTTGCACTTGTGTCTTCTCCTCCATGTTATTTGTGGTATTCTTATTGAGCATACTGCTTTTGGATGGATTGTTTATGGTACATGGTGATGCCACTTGATATACACCCTATGCACATTTGATCCCATATAGTTTGAGACCCCATAAGTCCAAAAAGTCCAGTATGTAAGGTTGGGCACATTGGGCTGGTTGACACACAGATGTGGACATGTTTTGATGGAGTGATTTATGTCAGTTTTACTGCACAATTATTTGTTTTGGATTTTACACAAGGACTTTGTTTTTAAAGGACTATGCATGTCATATAATATTTAATATATATTTATAGTTTCACTCATAAGTATTATCTTCGTTGTTTTCACCTGTGGACTCTTATTTCTCTTAAAGGGACGGACACTTTATGTAATCTAAAAAGATCTTGCGATATTTTAAATCCTAATGATAGGATTTTATTTTTCACTGTCTTAAAGGGGAATGCACACATATCTGATATACATATGTTGCTACATCTAGCCAAGACTCCTGCTGCATTTTTTATGCTTGCCTGTATCTCCAGCATCACTTGTGACTCCAGCAACCCCTGTGCCTCCAGTGACCCTTGTGATTCCAGTGACTCCTGCTTCTCCAATGACTCCTATGTTTCCACTACCCCAGCATCTCCAGTGACCCCCTAAACTACTGTGCCACTAGAGATCCCAGAGTGTACAGTGTACACAGTGACCCCAGTACCCCTGTGTACTCCAGTGACCTCCAGCTCCAGTATATATGCAAACATCCTCAAGTGTCTTTCCTGAATACCATTGTGTTTAAGATGGTCTTTCCATGGACTCTGAATAAGTTGCTGGTATCTCCAACTAGCCATTGCCCAGTAGTCTCAGTGATACACAATGCTTTCTTGGATTCACTAACTACTATCCAAACGAAATCTAAAGTATGCAACTGAAAGGTTGTCTGTTATATTCCAATTAAAGTAGGCCCGTGCCTCCATATTGAGTCTGAGCACTTTTAAGGAACTCAACAAATGAAGGATCTATGTCTGTACCAGAGATAAAATATAGATTACTGTAAAAATGTTGAAAGGTGTGATATCTTTTATCTAGTTTAGATGACTGCTGTGATTACGTATGCTAGTGTTTTATCAGCTTTATTACAACATAGTATATCTTTACTAAAATACTTACATCCACCTTCGAGCTTTTTTCAGTTTTGCATGTATGACAAATTAAAGTAGAACCATAGCCGCCCAATAAAAAATGATGTACCACAGCACCTAATTATCTGCACTTTCAGTTTTCTCCGTGCAAAGTCCCACAAATGCCTATTGAGTTTGTCAATGAAGTCCACCTAATGCAGCTTCCTGTGATGGTGTGGGAACAATGCTGCTCTCCTCCTTAATTTAGAGCAATGTTGCAACTTTCATGTAGGCTGTGCCTGCTTACTAAACAGTAGGATGAAAGATGTTTTATGATGTTTCTGCATTGTTACTGTTGCAGGTCTGTAGATTGTCAATCAGCACCTGGCCATGCCCTATCATGCCTACTCCCTTCTGAATTGATAGCAGTACCTCTGTTGCAGAAACCCTCCCACTGTCAGCTGCAGTGTTTGGGAGATGGAGCATGTGAAAGAAATAATTTGGCTCAGTCAGGGCAGGTAAAGGAAGTTTTTTTGTAACATAATGGCAAAAAAGGGACACAAAAGCCTTGTACATTGCCTCAAAACAATTCATTTATTAAAAGAAGTGCAACAACATGCTCACAAAAGCAAAATAACTATAGGGATGAATAAAAGTAAGTGAATAAGATCCCCGTACCTACATCAGATCAAGATGCATATGTTCTGTATGGAGGCCTGGTCCCACTAAGGAGCAAATGAAATAACTGACCCTTTTTGCAGGATATACCCTCTTCCCAGGGCCTTTGGGGAAGCGGGTATACCACTCAAAACCCGTCAGTCATTTCATTTGTTGCAATTAGCCATTTGGCTGTTGTATGTTTTTGAATTTGTGATTAATAAATAATTTTTAGGTAATGCACGTTTTTGCACAATTTTTTGCCATGTTGTAATTTAGAATTAAAGATTTCTCCCGCCAGAACAAGGCATGCCTGAAGCATAACCTCAATTGAAGTTAAGTATCAGAGATCTATGTTCTACTTTGCAAGACAGCTTCCTTTTGCTACAATACTTTAGCTCTGCTTGTTGTTTGTGTGTTTTTCAATTTATGCATCTAACTAAAGGAAGTTTTTTTGTTTACTTTATGAAGCTGGTGCATTACATGGTAACTGGACTTGATACTTGTTTATAATTTATAATTTTTTCAAGTTTATTGTCTTGAACGTGCTTAGTGAGAGAGCATGAAGGGGGGGGGGGGGGGTTGATTAGTCAAATAACTTATAAAGTTCACTTTTAAATATAATACCAATGTTGGTTGTTAACTTGTTTTATGGGAAACTTACCTCAGAATTAAGAAGACAGTGGAATAGAAATATGAAAAATCCCTAAAAGAAGAGAACAGCAGTCATTAGGAGGTTTATTTATTCTACCGATACCTACAAAATTGTATTATATTTTCTAAGCTGTTAGAATAATTATATTTTCCACATTTTAGGAGGAAGAAGGTTTTTTCAGCATAAGGTTATTCTCAATGCTATGCCATATGTCTAATGCTGTTGCGCTTAAATCCCAAGCATTAATTACAGTTAGCATAGATATTTTGTATTGTGACACTAATCTTGTTGATTTATTAAAGTCTACGAAAAGTCTGAGTGAATCCCTTAAACCATAAAGTATTTAAATAATAACACCTGATTCAGCTAACACTTTCTATTGCTTTATGAGCTAATATGTTACATTTTTGCATACCTGTAAAGAATTGAAAATAGCAAACATATACTGGAATACTATAGACTGTTCATTTACAGCAAGAACCCCAAAGATCCAGGAGCTTCCAAGAATTGGGAGAAGCACAGCAACTGCTTTGGCTGTCAATCTAGAATGCAAAAAAAAAAATAGAAAACATAATTGATTATTATAGTTAATTGTATATGAAAGGCTACCCTAAATTCATTACAATTCAAGCCCCGAAAACATTTGTTAAGAACAAGTAAAGATTCTGGTTTTGGGCTAGAGTAACATCCGATTTCACAGTACAAGGTTCAATATGTCAAAAACTAGACATAGAGACAAGTCTAAAACACTCCATCAAAATGTGATTGTTACAAAATAAAATTGTAAAGCACATCCTGACATTACCAAGAAGTTGACACTAGTACCAAATCAAAACCGTTGTGCTGTTTAAAACATGCCACTGGCTGTGTCTTCCTCAATGACTGTGTTCATTCACTGTTGACATTTATGACTAGACACCATTGATGTGGGACTGACAGTACATCACCTTGGAGTCAGCTTTTTATGTAACAGAATCCGTTCTGAAATATTAAACTTTTTCCAGCGCTCATGTTTACCAACTAAACACCGCTACATAACTACTTTAGAAACTGCATGAAGAATGATAACAATACAGTTGAGCAGAAATAATTTGAGTCATTAAAGTAAAGGAAATTCTTGCTTTCAAAATGTTGGTTTTTTGACTACCCTTGAAAAAAATGTTGTGCTAATCCCCACTTTTCTACTATGTTGTAATATATATGTTCATTGATAAACAATAGGGATGAGCATAACCATTTTAGCTCCGGAAGATTTTACCCCCCTTCATAACCAGGCCATTTTTTGCTATTTGGCACTATGCTACTTTAACTGGGGATTGCACGTCATGTAACCGAACCAACTTGATATAAATATAGCTTTTCTTTTGGTGGTATTTGATTGCCTCTAATTTTTTAAAATTTTTGAGATGTAAACAAAAAAAGACAACAATTAGAAAAAATGTATTCTGCTACTTGTTTTTGATAAAAAATAATCCCAATAAGTGTATATTGATTGGTTTGCATGAAAGTTATAGTGCCTACAAACGTTGGTATATATACTGGTTTTTTTATACTACGAATGGCAGCGATAAATGACTTATAGGGGGGCTTCGATAGTGCGGTGGGCAATCTTACAGTAACTCACACTGGGGGGAACTGACTAACTACCACCGACATCACCCGTGACATTAATACAGTGATCAGCAATAAAACTATACATAGCCATTGTACTAACGACACTGGCTGGGAAGGGGTTAACAGCTATGGCGATCAAAGGGTTAAATATGTGCCTAACTATGTGTAATGTGCATACAGTGTGCTGCTTTTACTAAGAGATTTCTCACTTTCTCATTCATGTTTTGCAGATCACTCCCTCTGTACAGAGCTCTGTGTTGTTTACCAACACAAGAGCTCTGGACTGTGATTGCGCACAGCCAATCAGTAGGTCCCAGACATTAAAGATTGGCTGGGAATTGCTGACAGCCTCCCGCTGTGTGCAATCACAGTGGACAGCGGGCACTGAGTGGGGGGATGTGCCCCCTAAACCCAGAGGTTGGCAGCGATGTACAAGTACGCCGCTTTGCCTACATCGGCCCATCCGTGGTACATTACAGGCAGGCGGTCGCTAAGTGGTCAAAGAGAAAGAGGGCCAAAGCTCTTTTGTCGCACTACTTCTGCTGTGGGTTACAAGAGTGCACTTTGTTCTGCACTCCTGTGACCCGGTTTCAGCTGACAACGGGCTAAAGTTTGCTGTCGGCTGACACCACTCAGCCAGTCCAGCCTCTGGATCAATCCCAACTTTATTGTTGAGATCCACCCAGATGCCTGGACCAGCAGCTGGCTCAGCCTCTCAGTGAGCCACTGGGAGCCTGAGCCAGCTGCTCCTGCCCCCTCCACAGCCCAGCTCTCCAGTGAGCACTGGAGGGGCAGAGCAGAGAGCCAGTGACTGACAGTCACTTAAGAGAAGGCGGGGGACAGATGCAGCATCGGTAAATATGATTGTTTATTCATATTCCCAAACTTCTCTTTTAGGGATTGGGTCAAGCATGAGGCAAACTCAGCTCTTTTATAGTTTGGGAAAATCAGTGCAGCTGTTCACAGCTATAGTATCCATTTACCAATAATGCCTTTACTGGCCTTTGAACTGCGGTCATGTGCCTTAGAAGGGTCAATAATGGGGATTTGTTATTGTGCCACATTACTGTAATTTGCAATGTGGTGGGCTATATATTAGAGTGTACCCTCCTGTGTTCATCATGCAAAGACCCAACAACACTTTTCAGGACGTTGCGCAGCTTCTATTGCCCCACCCCCACTCCCTTTGCAGTGTTTTTTATTGTATTTGGGATTTTAGTCTTCTGTTTTATTTTATTGTATTTATTTATCTATTTATTTTCCTTTCAGCTAGGTTAAAAAATAGGGCTGTGATTTATTGTTTTAGGGTTAGGATTTTGTGTTTTAAGTTTTATTATCTGAGGAGGTATATTTTATTTTAACTTAATTTTTCTAAGGGTTTTCTTTTTTCAGCATCAGCAGCCTGAACTTATGACTGGCACAGGCAAATCTACCCTTCGTTTGCAGCACATTACCACATACTTTTGTAATAAAATTTTGCACACCAAACTACCACATTGTTAACTTCACCAAAACATAGCATCCTGATTTCAGGAGGACAGGAGAAAGCAGTTGTCCTATTTCACTGGATGGCACTATTCACACATCTGCTACCAACAGCAGTGTTATGGTTTGCAGCCTCTGCCTGTACCACATCAGTTGCAGTAGCATAGTCACATAGTTAGCCAGGTTGAAAAAAGACACAATTCCATCTAGTTCAACCAATAAAAAAAAGAAAAAATATATATAACCAAATAATCCCATATACACGATCCTTCACCCACAGTTGATCTAGAGGAAGGCAAAGAACCCCAGCAAAGCATGATCCAATTTGCTATAGCGGGATAAAAAATTCCTTCCTGATCCCCCGAGAGGCAATCGGATTCTCGCTGGATTAACTGTACCTAAAAATGTTAGTACTCAATTATAGTATTTACATTAAGGAAAGAATCCAGGCCTTTTTTTAAAGCAATCTACTGTGCCTGCCAGAACCACCTCTGGAGGGAGTCTATTCCACATTTTCACAGCTCTTACTGTGAAAAAACCTTTCCGTATTTGGAGATGAAATCTTTTTCCTGTAGACATAAAGAGTGCCCCCTTGTCCTTTGTGATGACCTCATCACCAAGTTCACTATATGGACCACTTATGTATTTGTACATGTTGATCATATTCCCCCTTAATATCCTCTTCTCAAGAGAGAATGAATTCAGTTCCTCTATTCTTTCCTCATAGCGGAGTTCCTCCATGCCTCTTATTAGTTTGGTTGCCCTTCTCTGCACTTTCCCCAGTTCTCCGATATCCTTTTTTGAGAACTGGTGCCCAGAACTGAACTGCATATTCCATGTGAGGTCTCACTAATGATTTGTACAGGGGCAAAATGATGTCTCTCTCTCTCTCTGGTGTCCATACCTCTCAATACAGGAGGATTTTGCTCGCTTTGGAAACCACAGCTTGGCATTGCATGCCATTATTAAATTTATGATCTATCAAAAACCCCCAGATCCTTCTCCACTATGGATTCCCCCAGTTGTACTCCCCCTAGTATGTATGATGCCTGCATATTCTTTCCCCCAAGTGCATAACTTTACATAAACTACTAGTTATTTGGTTACCACATGTATGAGGAGACAAATTAATCTGGACCACAAAGCATGGTGCACACATAACCTCAGTGATACTGGTAAGCAGCAAAAGGCCTGTACTCCTTCTCATTCCTCATTTTCTACCTCTCTCCTCACTCACAATATTCTCTATCTGCATCTGATGCAACATCTGTGGCCTAAGATAATAAGTAAGGAAGTCTGACAAAGGGCTTACCTTATGGAAAATGAATCTGTTGAACAGCAGGGCCCATGCTGAAAAGGGCCAGGTATATGCTTGAACCTTGCCACAAGACTCCTAAATTTCTAACTACACCCCCCCCCATTTCTAGCAGCATCCTTGACAGTGACAACATAGGTGTCTCTTACAGCTGCTGAAATGGAAGAAAACAATGCCCCTTAATTATGCCCAGCATTTCTATGCTAGCTTGGAAAAACTACTAGTTATACAGCCGCTCCCATTTTAGCTGGTGGAGTCGCCCCTTTATGAGTTTTAGTGCCTGTGCTACACCACAGTGGCAAATACCCAGCCACCATTTTTTGCCCAGAAAGCCATTACTTTACTGAAATGTGGAAGCCCTTGCCCAGCATACAAGGACTGGGATGTTAAGTCTACTTAACATCCCTGGGTACATGGGTAAATTTGCTGGGAAGGATGCATAATGGGGCACACTGCATAAACTGGAGGTGCCATCCTGTGCCCTGCACCTTGATGATAGTGACAGTACAGTCACCTCTACCTCCTCATCCTCAATAATGTCAACTGGTGGCTCCATTGAGACCGAGGCATCAGGAGGTAGAGAAGCAGTAAAAGGAGGTGTGTTGAGGCTCTGGTGGTGAGGAGAACATAACACAGGTTACCAGGGGGACATTTCACATCTCCCAAACCCCAGAAATGCAAATGGCATATCTCATGCTACCATCCCAAAGGGAGAAAAAAATGCTAAGAAGAGATACAGTGGAAGAACCTGTTGCCCATGTTTTCATGCTCTTTGATCCTAAGATCACTGAAAGAGACTGCCTCAGCAATTCTTTTATGTTGTTTTTCCAGCCACAATACACAGGCCCAACAGGCAGCAGTCACAGCCAGCCCCAGACCATATGACTACAGACTACTTAGAGGCCAGGGCTGATGCAGACACTCTCTGAAGTGGGGCTTCTATGGACTATTAGGTTTTTCACATTGGTCTACTGACCAGAGCTTGCACAGTAAGCGTTGGAGCTTCTGGTTTTGCTGCCTGAAAGTACCTTCTGCACAGCAAGATGCTTTGTGACAGAGGCACAAATCTGCCTGCCCCCTGACACTGAACTGGCTCACTTTCATAAAATTGAACCAGTTCTGGAGAAGCAATGATTCGAAACCTGTGTAGCTGCTTGCTATTGACTAAACATTTCCTTGTAACTAGTGTTGAGCGAACCCGAACTGTAAAGTTTGGGTCCGTATGGAACTTTTGGGTGTCCGGGACCCGGACCCGAACTCGGACTTTTCAAAAAAAGTCCGGGTTCGGGGTTCTGGTAATTTTACTAAAAGTTCTGAAAAGTGCTGTAAAAATATCCTGGAAAGTCCTAGAGGTCTGCAAAAGGAAGGAAAATGGGGGTAGGGGTCGGACAAGTGCCCTACAAAGCAATGGGGATAGGCAAATAACTTTAAATAATTAAAAAAAAAAAAACATAAAAAAAATCAAAAATGCAGGTGGATGTGGACTATCTTAAAACTGTGAGAAAAGTATAAATTAGCGAGGAGAAGCCATATCACTGTTCTAAGAACAGTGATATGGCTTCTCCCAGCTAATTTATACTTTTATCACACAGTTTTAAGATGATTGTACATTCTACAATCATCTTAAAACTCTGTGAGAAAAGTATACATTAGCCGGGAGAAGCCATATCACTGTTCTTAGAACATCTGCAAACTGTGTGTGAAAACTATCAATTAGCAGGGAGAAGCCAGATCACTGTTCTAAGAACAGTGATATCTCATATCACTGTTCTAGATCTGGCTTCTCCCCGCTAATTGATAGTTTTCACACACAGTTAGAAGATAATTGTAGAACAGTAATATGATATCACTGTTCCAAACCAATGCACTCCTGCGCTCAAGGGACCTTAGGTCAAGGATAGTGGTTCAGCAGGGGCTCCTCATAAGACGATAGCCACACTGAGATAATGGTTTTGACAAGGCCTTGTCCTATGGTGAACATCCAGGTCCTCTGCTGAGGCTCTACCATCGTCCCCATTGGATGTACTGTTGTATTTCAAAAGGTTTTAATACCAGCTCCGCTTGTGAGTATATGGATTTTATCTATTTTAATTATTAAACTTTTTAATGGTACGGCACAAGGTCGGTTCGCCTCTCTTGTTTGTTTTTCTTTGCTCCCATGATATCACTGTTCTACATTGTAGAACAGTGATATCATATCACTGTTCTAGAATTATCTTCTAACTGTGTGGGAAAACTATCAATTAGCAGGGAGAAGCCAGATAACTGTTCTAAGAACAGTGATATGAGACATCACTGTTCTTAGAACAGTGATCTGGCTTCTCCCCGCTAATTGATAGTTTTCACACACAGTTTGCAGATGTTCTAAGAACAGGAATTTTTTTTTATTGTATTTTTTTAGTTTTTACCTCCACCTACACCTGATAGAATTTTGACACACTCTTTTCATATTTAATCGCCCTTCTTCGGTATAGTGACAAGATTCTTGTCACTATACCGAGAGGGGCGATTAAATATGAAAATAGTGTGTCAAAATTCTACTAACATGTAAGATTTTAGTAGAATTTTGAGACACTCTTTTCATATGTAATCGGCCCTCTTCGGTATAGGGACAAGAATCTTGTAGACGTTTGACACACACTTTTGATAGTTAATCGCCCCTCTTCGGTCTAGTGACAAGATTCTTGTCACT
>BLSH010076858.1:1126803-1147936 GCA_018402905.1 Glandirana rugosa | reverse complement strand
CACAAATTGGGATGTGTACAAACCAGAAGACCGTCACAGGGACAATGTGTAAGTTTATGCCAGGGACACAAACTGGAATGATGGGTACGACAAGGACTTTGACGATAATCCCTTCAAAACGGAACACTGTACAGGGGAAACCCAAAAGTAGACAGTGGAGTCCAATTTCTTTTTTAAACCTTTCCCCTCAAGTAACTGCAAAACAGTGATGAAGGGAGGAGTTTCCTTAAAGAATTCAAACTTTTTTTTAGTCTCCTATTTAGTCTCCTTCTGTCTTCCTCTGGACATAGGTCCTGGAAAAAATTAACCAATGTCCGAAAAACATAAAAAAGGTCGTAGTATCCGCTTTTACCAATTAAAAAAGGTCCTGGATACAGGTCTCCTTCTGTCTTCCTCTGATTTATCCTCTGATTTTTTTTCAAACTTAAGAAATTCCTTTGAGGAGGGAAGTAGTGACAAAACGTCAATGAACTCCCCTTTCCAAATTTTTTCTTTAACCTGAGGTGACAGATGAAAACCCAAAGGGGACATGTCACAAGGCAAAACTTCCCTAATAGCAGTTTCAGGAACAGCAGCATGGGTAGTAAGGTCAAACACAGGGACCGTATTTGAATGTGTAACAGGGACACTGCCAGAAGACCAAACATGTGTAGGGTTAAACACAGAAGACGGACTAGTAACAGGAGTTGACACACTGGGAACAATTGATGACCGCTGGGAAATCACTGCCTCTGCTATCCTTGAAAAAGAGGATACCAAAGAATCCAGCAGAGGCAGGGAACCCACTTGAACAGATTGAGAAGGGCTGACATGAGGGGCGGAAGGGGTTAATATACCTTCCTGTACAGCAATAGGAGCTACTGCTGCAGCTTCCAGCAGAGGGCGCCTGGACGGCTGTTCCTGGGTCTGGCTTGCTTCCTTCACTGCTTGAGTGGCAGCTGGAGGAGTCTGCGTTGGGCGCCGCCCACGGCTCCGACCATGGCCGCGCCTCCTCGGTGAGCGAGACAATGCCCGCTTCTGCCTCGCACCGCTTCGCAATGCTGGGGGGGCGACGACAGCATCTTCCTCCTCCTCTTCAGGCTCTTCCACAATAGCCGGCCTTTCCACCGCGCGACTGCGCCGGAGGCTGCGAGCTGGAGACGGCTCTCCTGACATGGCTGGTGTAGGTTGAGGAGCGCTGGACGGTCCCTGCAGAATGACCGCTTCTTCTTGCCTTCCATCCGTCCCCACTTGCATTGAAAGGCACTGGCGAATCCATTCTTCTCCCCCCACGCTCTCTGCCCGCTCCAACAACTGTCTGATGAGAGTCTTCATGGCGGACCCGCAGGATCTGAGTCCAGTGTCCAGCCAACTGCAAGGAGCCTCAGGTGAGCACATCCTTAAATAACCTGACAGGTGAGTTCTGGAATCTTCTGCGGTCACCTGACTTACCTGGACCATTCAGGTGCTACCTGAACAGTTACCTCAGAACCTGTTTCTTAAAGAGACAGTACCCAAGTTAAACACCACATATTTAATACCAAAATTACCTATATAAAACAGGGGGGTGGGGGGGGGAGGCGGCCGCTATCCCATGTACGTGGGCACAAAATGCGCCCCCTATGTCATTCTAATAGAATGGCTAGGATATGGTGTACTGTCCTCTGAGTGGTACCTCTCATTAGCAATAAGTAAAGGTCTCTGTGTAGCAGCTGCAAAAGGACAGTTTTTAGTCCTGACTAGAGTTGGGCAAACCGTTCAAGCCGAGCAAAATTTCAGCCTGAACATCGCTTGTTTTAGCTGTTCGGTGAACACCTGACTTTGCGGGTCGCTCGGTGGGATGTTCACCCGCGAGTACCCCATAATGCGCTGCGCAGTGCTTTCTGAAGACTTGCCCAAGGCAAGGCACAATGAACAGCTGGTTATTAAGGAGTGGGCCAGGAAGCTGGCCTTGGTGTCCTTAACAACGGATGAGTCATCAGCTGTCAACGGGCTTCCCTGCTGACAGATGAATGAAAAAAAGCATTGCTGGCAATAGAAAAATGTTTAAAAAAACGCCCACGCCAAAATTGAAAAAAAAACGGTCTTCGGTCTGGTATGGATTTTGAGGATGACCCACAAGCCAAATAAAAAAAAAATGGCTAGGGGTCCCCTCCAAAATCCATGCCTGAGTCTTATCTGAGCATGCAGCCTGGCAGGCCAGGAAAGGTGGAGGAAGAGCGAGCGCCCCCCCCCCCAAACTCTACCAGGCCACATGCTCTCAACATAGGGGTGATTTGGGACAAGGGGTCTTTGCCCCCACCCCAAAACACCTGGTCCCCATGATGATGGGGACAAGGGTCTCTTCCCCACAACCCTGGGCTGTGGGGGTCTGCAGGCAGAGGGCATATCAGAATCTGGAAGCGCCCTTTAACAAGAGGGCCCCAGATCCCAGCTCCCCTATGTGAATGAGTATGGGGTACATTGTACCCCTACCCATTCACCAGAAAAAAGGGTCAAATAAAAATAAAAACACAGACAGAGTTTGCCACCGCCGGACCTGAAAATAGAAAAAAAAGGCAGTGCCCATGTTCGGGAGCTCCAAGGTGGCCGTTTGAGCCTGGGGCTTCGCACCACCCTGGACCAGCGGCGCCCACAGTGCCTTAAATAGCCACCCAGGGCCACCAGAAAAAGGGCATCCGAGCCCCTGAAGAAACTCAGCTCACTCCTGGATGCCTGGACTGGGAGCCAGGCGTGATCTCGGGCCGCAATTTGCCAGCTCGGCATGCGTCAGGTGTACCAAGATGGCCGCTGCCACTGCACAGCCACATGCAGCCAGCTCAGAGGGATCCCTGGAACACAGGCAAGTTCTGGCCCCAGCAACTCTCACATATACCCCAGTTATACATGTGAGCAGCTCCTGGCTCCCTCCCCAGCCTCCACAGAATCCCTGCTAGGCCGCACAATGGAAGATTTTGCCTTATCCCCTGCCGGGCCTTCCCCAGCTCGCCATCCTGAGGCTTTTTCCCCAAGGATACATCTTTGCAAGCTCCTGACCGGTTCCTCAAACTGTCAGACCTGCTGAAGAGGGGTCTAGACAACATGGCAGCTAAAATAACGGGGATATTAAATCTGATTTCTGGAATTTGGGAGCCAGAATGGAGGCAATAGAGCACATACTGGGCATTACTGTTTCCAGAGATAACCAGAACTCAGACCACATTCAGGTCCTTCAGGAACAGCTTGAGACAGCCCTCTCCAGAATCAACGACCTGGAAAACAGTTCCAGAAGATACAATTTTAGGGTCAGGGGCCTTCCTGAGTCTATTATGGACATCGCTGCAGCAGTTCAGGACCTCATCAAGAGCCTAATCCCCAATGTCCCTCTACATCCTTTGGAACTGGAGAGAGCTCATAGGGCCCTTGGACCCCCTAGGAAGGATGGATCCCCCTCCACTATTCAAAGGAGGAGAGCCCTTAAACTATGTCTGACAGTCCTCTCCCAAAAGGACATCAAATACTGGTGGGCCTTCCCACTTGCAGTAAAATTTGTCCTGAAAGGCAAGACATATTCTTTCAAGAACTTTCCTGACGGTGAAAAGACCCTCCCGGACCTCAAGCTGATTTCTCAGGAAGCAGCTATGGACTTTGCAAATTCATCTGCGGGCCCAACTAAACATCCACCTCCATTGAGTCCAGTCACTCCAGTCTGGAACAAAATGAAGACCAAGAAAACCAAAGACAATAGGCCCCCATAATTCTGCCTCAAGTGGCACTTGATGCCTTGGACTCTTCTACCATTTCTTTTACCCTCTGCCAGGGTACAGCCAGTGTTTGTGCTCCTATTCTCCTTGGACATTGTTTTCAGTTGTTGTTTGAAGTTTAGTATTTTTCTCCAGTTTTATACTATGCTAGGCATTTGGCTGGGACACTGTTTTTCTTTGCAGCCTTGATGATGTCAGCTCTTCATGTATCCGATCTGGAATTTAGTGGACTTCCGCATTGATATAGTTATATTTCTATTCCTAAACATCTGTGGAAGCCCACCCAGAGTACTCTCTCACTTCCTTGCCACGACAAAGTTTTGGTTGTGTGTCTGGCTGTTGGTCCACCAAGTCCCACGCTTTTTAGGGTGCTGGTGGAACCCAGGGGACAGGTTGGATGTAACCCCAAGGAAGTGGCACTTTTATCTAGTCATCTTGCACATGGGTGTCCTCGATGTTAATAGTTTGCACTGAGCATTTCTGGGGTGCACCCGCCCCCCCACCGGTGGGGGGTGGGGGAGGTACCCCCAACAGGGTCCTGGGGATCTCTGAGCCCTCACTTACTCAACTCATATGTTTTATATTAATAATTGTTTTACCTTGATGCCAGGGTCTGGGGTGGTCCTCTTGCGTCTCCACCTATCTCATAGTCGCGGAATCCCCATCTCCGTGGGATAGGTCTTCAGACCCCTGGAAGGGGAAAGCGTTTTTTGTGTAGGAGTTTGGCAGAAGTCTTCTCTGCCAGACCCGATTGGTCTCCCCTGGAGACTCTCTTATTTGTTCTATAAGGGAGTTCCTAGTTCTTCACCAGACCGTGGCCCTTTTCCACCCTCATCCCAGATCACTCCTTCCACCGTGATCTGTTTCATACCAAACAGAAGACAGCTGAGGTTAAGTGTCGGTAGTTTTGTCAGCATCCCACCCCTACGATTCCATGGCTAGTTCACAACCCCCAAGAGCACTCTTCAAAATTGCCATACACAATACCCAGGGACTGAATTCCCCAATTAAAGGGAGGAAGGTTTTGGAAGGCTATTGCTCTCGTAATCTTGTCCTGCTCCAAGAGACTCACTTCCCGGCTTGGTACAACCTTCACCTGGCGGTCTGATTTCAGGGATCCAGAGGGGAGATACATCCTAGTCAAGGTCACACTAGAGGAACATTTATACTCAATAGCATCTTACTATGCCCCCAATAAAGGGCAAGTTAACTTCTTTCAGTCCCTCTTTAAAACTCTTAACCCCCTCCTGGATGACACATGATCTTTGGAGGGGATTCGAAAACAGCTTTCGATCAGGGGCTGGACAAATCTAGACCGCTTGCAGCCCAGTTGATCCGTCCCACAAAAACTAGTCTCAAAATAGCCAAACTTTTTCACACACAGGGCCAGGTGGATATTTGGAGGGAACTGAACCCCTCCAAACGTGACTATACTCATTTCTCCAGCCCCCACCAATCCTATGCCTAGTACCCCCAAGTGTCATGTCTTTGGTCCACAGTTCTTCCATCATAGATACAGTCTGGTCGGATCACTCAATGGTGGTTCTCTCCTTAAGAAAAGCCTCCACAAAAAAACTCACATCCCACTGGCGACTGAATGAGTCAATTCTCAGTGATCCCATTAGAGCCAAAGAAATAGATAACGCCATAAAAGAATACTTTCAACTTAGCAATGTTAAAGGCATCTCCTCAGAGACTTTGTGGGCAGCCCACAAAGTCCAAATAGCAACTCAACTCAAAAGAGAGCGGCAGATAGACATATATAAGCTAGAAAAGGCCTTTACAACCCTAAAGAAGGCACTCATTAAAAACCCAACAAAGGATTGCTCAGCTAGATGCAACCAGGCTAGAGCTCAACCTGGCTCTCACGGCTAAAGCAGGTAACAATTTAGTGGGGCCAAGTTTTACGCTCAAAAGGACAGAATAGGCTCAATGTTAGCATCAAAACTCTCTCCCCGGTGCCGCTCTCACGCCTTACCCAAAATTAGAGTAGCTGGACAACCCCCTTCCCCCCACGACTAACCCAAATAAAATACTCAATGCTTTTCACAAGTTTTATTGCAAACTCTACAGCTCCTCTACCATGGACAATGGTTCCATTACCTCTCCTCTCTCCTAAACACAAAAACATGCTAGAAGCTGCTTTCACGGTCAAGGAGATTCTAGAGGTCATAAAAGATCTAAAAAAAGCATCAGCCCCTGGTCCAGATGGCCTTTCAGTACCGTTTTACAAAGTCTTTGCAGGCACTCTGGCCCCATACATGGCTAAATTTTTCAAATCCAAGACTTAGGGCTCCCCCTTAGACCCAAAACTCAACACTGCTTACATAACTGTTATCCCCCAACCTGACAAAAACCCGCAGAATGTAGGCAACTATAGACCCATATCCCTTATAAACAATGACTTAAAAATCCTAACGAAGATCCTTGCCAACCGCCTAGCATCTTTCATAGGTCTATACATCAATAAGTACCAAGGACAATAGACATTATCTCCCTACTACAGTCTAACTGGGAAAAAGGCCCCAAACAAAAAGGCATGCTACTCTCCATGTACTTACATAAAGCCTTTGACTCAATATCTTGGCCATAGATATTCTCCCTCATGGAGAGCTGGGGTTTTGGCCAGCATTTCATGGGGATCCTCCATGCCCTTTACTCTTCCCCAAAGGCTATGATACACCTTCAGGAACATTCGTCCAAGCTTATAAACATAGCTAAGGGCACGAGGCAGGGCTGTCCACTAATCTCCCCTAATATTTGCCATTGCAATTGAATCTTTGGCCGTTGCCATTCGTAATAACCCAAATAACCAAGGGGTTTCATGCGGCTCCCAAAACCCACAAGTGTGGTTTATTTGCAGACAATATCCTCCTATTCATAACCTCTCTCCCTAACCTCTGCAAACTATTAAACGATTTCTCAGGAATCTCCAGCTTTCGGATGAACTACGCCAAAACCCAAGCTTTAAACATATCACTTCAACCGGAGACGATATCCCTTTTGCAGAATTCATTCGAGTTTGAATGGAATGATTCCTCCATTAGATACCTAGGGATTACCCTCACAGACAAAATAGAACATCTATACTCATCTAACTTTCCCCCCTATGTATCGGAAACTAGAATTTGAATTGGGCAAAGGGGGAGCTGTCCTGGCTGGGCAGAATACACTCAATCAAAATGACACTTCTCTCCAGACTCCTATACTTGTTAAGATCCCTCCCAATTTCTATAAGGATGGACCACCTGGGGGGGTTCTGGTAACAGGATACCTCAAAAAACCCTATTCCAACCAAAAACAGGGGGGTGGCTGGGCTTTCCCCGACTGGGACTATCAAGTACTGGTACTATCAAGCTGCCAGAATAGTACAATTATCTATTGTGTACTCTAAACTGGAATTTGGGTGCAAATAGAGAGACAAGCAGTATTCTCCAATAAATTCGATTTTCTGCTTTGGGTCCCAGTCAGAGATTGCCCTCCCATCCTCTCTCCCATTCTCTTGCAGGCTTTGGCCCTTTGGGACAAATTGAGAACCTCTGCCTCCCTGGTCTCGGATTGCCACCCCCTCACAGCACATATATTTCACATTCCTGACTTTCCGCCAGGGCTCGATATCAAGTCTTTCAAATGGTGGCTGGATAAGGGGTTATACCGAATTGGCCACTTTTTCACCTCAATGGGTCCACTTTCCCTGAGCTACTGTGTGAGCAAATTAGAGCTACAAAACTCTGAGCATTTCAGATACAGACAAATTCATCACTTTCTCCAAAAAGTTATGGAAAAGTAAACCAAACCCTCCTACAATTACATCATACGACCAGTTGTGTGGTCAGGATAAGGATCAGAGGGGTGGTTATCTCCATCATCAACTAGCTCTCCCGACATGTAAAGCACCCTTTATGACAGCCTGGGAAAACAACCTGCAATTGCAATGGGGCATGGAGAAGTGGCAGTCGGCCTGCTCCAGGGTTTTCAAGGGCATCATAAATGTCTCCTTGATTGAAGCCATCCTCAAAGTAATGACTAGATGGTACCTTACACCATCCACGCTAGCTGCCATCTTCCCCTAAGTGAACCCATTATGTTTTGGGGAATGCCAGCTTTTAAGATCAATGCCCCACACTTGGTCCCAGGATCCGGAAATTTTGGCATAAGGTCTTTAATCTGATCTACAAAGTAACTAACTGTCAACTCCCTAGATCCCCTGCCATTGCTCTCCTGAATGCTGATCTACCTAAGACTACCAAACACATACGTAAACTGATCCATTTTATACTTTTAGGTGCTAAACTGACCATAGCTAAGGCCTAGAAGAAACCCAAGGTTTCCTTTACAGCTGCCAAGCATAAGATCTCATGGATCATGGCTCACGAGAAACTAACCAGTATCCTCATGGACAAAATTTGAGGCCATCTGGGAACCTTGGGCCCATTATATAGTAATATCCTTTGTACCCGGAGTCCTGGCTTGAATTAACTCCTCATACCCTCCCTGTTGATTGGCTTTTTCTCCTCCTCCTCTACCTCCCTTCACTCTTTCTCTCACCTTTTTACTCTTTATCTTTGGATGACCATCTTCTCTAACCTTGGGCAAACTCAGGAATGGCATTCAGAAAGTTTGCTTACACTAGTGTTTATTCTGATCCCGATCGTCCCTCACAGGTGTTCCTACCTCTCATTAGGTCACTGGGTGGTGTCCCTCCAGGCACAATTTTTTTCCACTCTGCGTCTCTAGCCCGCAAGGGTGGAAGCTCACTGGGAAAGATATGCCTTATTTAAGGTTATTAATATGTTTAATTTTTTCATCTATTTTTCCTGTTTATGCAAGGTGTAAATTTGATCACTGTCAAAGTTGTTCATTGCTCTATTCTGTTATACATAAAAATGTATTGAAAAGTAAAAAAAAGCCCTGCCAGCGGCGAAGGCTAACCGTCGACTGCAGGCTCTGCCATTTGACAGTTCTTATATGGGTAAGGGGTGGGGCCACCTGACGACACCACCTGGTGGCACTGCCCCTTGTGATGTCACTGACCCAGCATGCATCGGCTGGTGACGTCACATGGGGAGGTGCCACCAGGTGACATCGCCAGGTGGCCCCGCCCCTTACCTATATAAGAACTGTCAAACGGTGAAGCCTGCAGTCAGCGGTTTAGCCTTAGTTGCGGGAGGAGCTTTTTTTTTCTTTTTTTGGGTCCAGCAGTGGTGGCGAGCATCGTATTTGATGATGGATCTAAATCAGGGGACATTGTTTTTTTATTTTTAGTAAAGTAATTGTCAAAAACTGTATGATTTTATTTCTTTTTGACACTTTTTTGGTGAATAGGTAGGGGTACTATGTACCCCATACTCATTCATCTGGGGGGGGCCAGGATCTGGGGGCCTCCTTGTTATAGAAGGCTTCCAGATTCTGATAACCCTCCTGCCCGCAGATCCCCACAACCACAGCCCAGGGTTGTCAGAAGAGGTCCTTGTCCCCTTCAACATGGGGAAAGCGTGCTTTGAAGGGAGGGGGCACACTCCTCCCATGTTGAGGGTATGTGGCCTGGTATTGATTTTTGGGGGGCCCACGCTGTTTTTTCTTTACATTTTGGCCCCCAAAGGGCCTGGTATGGATTGGGGGGACCCCCACGCCATTCTATTAATATTTTTCTATTGTCGGAAATGGTATTGTATTGCCGGTAATTTAAATGTCCTTTTTTTCTTTATAAATGTCAGTTTTGCTATGGTACAGATGCACTACTTTTCAAGCAGACTAAGGGGACCCTCCAGGACCTAATTTTAACAAAATTTTCATTTTTATTGTTTCACTTTAAGCATCATTATAATCACTGCTCCTGTAAAAACGATCGTTATTAAAAAATACCCTTTTTATAGCCAATAACTTGCCTATAAGCCTTCAATATGGGCCCTTTTGATTTCTCAAGTTTGGGTCCCATAGACTTTAATAGGGTTTGGTGTTTGGGTCCAAATTTTTGTGATGTTCAAGAGTTCTGGCGGAAACCGAACCGGGGGGGTGGTTGGCCCAACTCTAGTCCTGACGCTGGGTATCTGGGTATCTTTGGGGATCAGTTGTACCATTTGTGCACATGTGAAAAATCCCAGGCAAGCCTGTAGGCAACAATAAGGCTACTAGATGCTGTATGGTCAGTTCCTAAAGGGCTCAGTCTCCCTAGCAGCAATTGGTAAATCCCCTGTGGCAACAGGGATTTGGGGGGTGGGGTCGGTGGAGGGTAATTTTAAGGAAAGCAAGAGCCAGCAGCATAAGGGACACTGCATTAATAATAAGTTATGCCCCTTGTGCTGAATTGTGTTATTTTTTTTTTACTACATTTAGGCTTTAAGGTTTTGATTAAGGAAACATTTCCATGTTACACAGAGGATTAAGAGAGTCCATGGTAAATGTTGAGTTAGGTTAATAGTGAGTCTAAAGGGTTAAGTCTTACAGATAGCTTAAACATTTTAAATTAAGTGTAAAGGTTGGTTTATTAAAAGCAAATAAACTGTGTACTTTGCAAGTGCAGTTGTACTCTGCAAGGGCATTTGCTCCAGAGCGAAATAAATGAGGTGAAGCTTCACGCTACAAAGAATACCCACTCCCATGCAAGGAAAAAAAACTGAATTTATGCTTGTACATGATTGGACAGTGGAAGTTAGCAGAGCTCTGGAGCAAATGACCTTCTAAAGAGTGTGCAGAAAAATACAGCTTAATGTATGTATGCACAAGCTACAGTAGAGTAAGTCTTCACATTCCGGTGTTAGAAGTTTCTGTTTGTATAAAAACATAAGGCATATGGCATGACACTGCACAGATTAATGCATAACCTTTATCTGCAGTTTAAGAACTGACACTTTCAGTGAAGAAACTACATATCCCACAATCTCAGAGTCAGTCTAGTGCTTTTCAGGTGTTTTTCCAATTACAATGCAGTCCTTCATCACGTTAGCACTCCTGCATTTGTGATGCAACATAGAGGAATGCATAGATTGGACACTGCATGACCCGCAACAAGAAATTGCCTGGCCTTTTAGTGAATAAGGAAAAGCTAGGTGAATGAATACATGGACATAGGGGAATCAATCAGCCATGACACTCATGACAAACTGTAGCAGCCCCATGTGAGCCCATCATTGCAAGGTAAGGCAAACAAACAGCACAGAGAATATAACTACACTAATACCTAGTTAAAACAATGAAAACAGTGGACCCTGCCTTTAAAGCGATAGTAAAGCCTTGTTTTTTTAAAAAGAAACAAAAAACAGACACGTTATACTTACCTGCTCTGTGCAATAGTTTTGCACAGAGCAGCCCGGATCCTCCTTTTTTTTTGGGTCACACGCCGGCGCTCCTGGCTCCTCCCTCCTGCTGGGTGCTCCCACAGCAAGCATCTCAGGAGTGCAAGTCCCTGGAGAGGCAAGGCTCTTGTGGACATCGCTGGATTGAGAGGCAGTTCAGATAAGTATTAGGGGGGCTGCTGCACACAGGAGGTTGTTTACCTTTATGCATAGATTGCATGAAGGTAAAACATATTGTGCCTTTACAACCATTTTAAGAATTAGGCTCTATTTAAAGTGAGAGTTAAATTGCTTCTAAAGACAAATTATTATTGATATTTTATTTTTTTACATTTTGAATAGCGTAGGAAGACCCTGTCATTTTTTTTATTTTTGATTTATGGTCTGTGTCCAATCAGAGAGATTTCCCTTCATTTCCTGACCTTTAAAGATCGCAGATAGTGAGAGTAAATCTCTGTCTCTTTATGTGAGGACAGTTGTCACTGGAATAAGTGTCCATGCAAGAAAATGCACTCTTCATTCCGGTTTACAGCGACAACTCAAAATCCTTGATTATTTTTTCTTACTTTATTTCTCAATGACAATGGCTACCAGGCCAAATACAGAGTGCATTTTCCAAATGGAGGCTTACATAGCAATAAACACCTGAAAGAGCTTCTAACCCTTCCTTACTCTAGCCAAAAGAAAAAATGTTTTTGGGACTAGATACAATTTAGTTTTTAGGATCTGGTAATGCATTTGAAATCGTGGGTTCTCGGGGACAATGTATAAAATCCCAAAGCCAAAAACTAACATAGATCTATGGAAGCGCTAAAAAATATTTGCGATATATATTACTAAGGGAAACCAATCATAAAGTGTCAACTTGATTCTAACTGGTTGATATTGGCAAGAAAGATAGGGGTTGATTTACTAAAGGCAAAAAAGCTGTTCACTTTGCAAGGGAAGTTGCACTTTGCATTGGAATTTTCCCCAGAGCTTAGTGAATGTGGTGAAATTTCACTTTGCAAAGAATTCCCAATCATGTGCAAGGAAAATAAAAAAACATATGATTGGATGATGGAAGTCAGCAGAGCTTCAACCTCATTCACTAAACTCTGGGGAAAATTCCCATGCAAAATGTGACTTAAATTAAACAGTTTATTTGCCTCTAGTAATGATTTACTACACAGGGGCAGGCCTGAATATATGATAAAGCCAAAAAGGTACAATCAGAAAGAGAAAACAAAACTTTTTGAAGGCATGGGACTAGGAAAATTTTCATTATCTTATCATATAGGTTTCCTATGCAAGACTGCAAAGGGAGAACAAAATGCACAAAACTAACAAATTTTATAAGAGGCAGTTTAAACTTTGTAGACTTAAAAATCTGTGGTTAGCAGGGGCAGCCAGTGCTTGCGGCCTTTAGGGACAGATGATTTATATGTGACCCTGTCTAGAGTTTATAAATCAGCCCTATCATACAATGGTTACAACGGTGTTCATACTAGACTAACACAAGATAAGTTTGAATATACTGTAATATTTCAGCATTTTTATGTCATAGATATCTGTAAGCAAAAGGGTTAAAAAAATCACCTCCATATGTGAAATATGAAGCCAGCTTTTTTGATTCCTTGATGAGTCACACGTTTAATAGAATCTATTGATTTTCCTCCATTTGATCGCATTATGCCCGGAGTTATCTGCACTTTCATTACATTCTGCAGAGGGGCTAATGTAGTTGAAGCAGAATTGATTCAATTAGGGATCAGTGGAACAATGTAAGTAAGTTCCAGTGTGAATAAAAGCAAAACAACTTGCTAACACCACAGTAATAGTGTAGTACACAGATGAATGGTCCATGCTTTCTATTTCCATTACACTTTTACTGCTTTCGGAAAGATGCTTAATCCAATCTGTTATTTCCTGCACGCTAATGCAAGCATTATGTTGTTACATTGTACAGTAATGTTGGTTCAAGATGTGCCTTCTATGTTATATCTTTGTACCTTCCTGAATTTTAAAGAAAAAAAACTATTTGCATCACCTTTTTGAAATATATTTAATATTTGATTTAGATATAATGGGAGCAAGAATAAATGTTTGCAAATGAGGAGCAGTTGACATTTTTAAGATGACCCCCTTAACTGTCAATTATAATAGGTTGAGTCTAGGAACTGGATTCCAAATGAATTGGCAAAGATTCAGTTGGATTCTTCAATCTGAATGTTGTTATCCAGAAACTAAAATTACGTATTCCCATTCAGAAATCAAACTATCTGCATCAGTGTACTTGTTGTTGGCAAAATTTGGACCCAGAGCTTGTGGCTTTATGCCATCCAAGACTCCACAAAGCCCATGAGCTCCAGAACCAAACCCAAGATTTATAAATTCCAGAGAAAACTGAAAACCTAGTTTCTTCCCTATGAGACATGTATCCTGGATCCTCTTACGTTGTATAAATGAAAACCCTAGGTATAACCAATCTGTTTTCAATATTCTTTAAAAAAAACTCTATTTTACAAATGAACGTGTAATGCAGGTGCTTTCATTATACTTTTTGTAGTATTCTGAGCTTTCTAATAATACAGCTCAGCACTGCCTTCTATCTTATTACATCTTCTAACTGAATTCATGTTGCTCTACTAGTGGAGTGGAAAGGGAAATGCCCCTCCTCTGACTCATTGAGCTGTGTATGGGCAATCTGATCTCTTGCTATTCAGGTCTAAACAAAACATGAACTATTCACAATGGCAGTAAGTGAACTTGATAAAAATCTGAAAAGTAGCCTCAGGCACTCTGCCTGCTATCTAAAAATGGTAAATCTAAAGTATTATTGTGCAATATTTCCTATTTTCCTGGCTAAGATGAAATACATGTTTCTATTATTTACCTAAACATATTAACTAACATTTTACAATCCCTTTGCTATTTAAAGTTAGTGCTCTTCTTTACAAAATCCTTTTTTTTTCCCTAAATGAACAGTGCAGATGATAGCCTATATCAGTTGTGACAGGTAGTAAATGATTGATTAAAAACTTGCTGGCAATTACCACTAGTGGTAAAAGTGTTGTATCTACCATTTTACAGATAGAGCAATGTTCACATAAGTCAATTGATAGTCAAGTTTTCAGCTTTATTGGGGTGTATTTGCCACCATCTCTTTTTTTGTTACAATATTTTTTATTGAGGTTTTCAGTTAACAATTTACAGGAATAAACAGGACATGGATATAGAGAGCACATTGGATAGGTATAAAAGTAACAAATTCCAGATACAGCTGGAGCTATGGTATAGGTAACAATAACAGAAAGCATGAAGGTACAGTAATGCCTAAAACCAGGAGCACATGAATTTTTCTCCTCAGAGTCCCCCCAGGTTTATTTCCCCGCCATCCGTCCACCCCTATAGGGAACTGGCTGTGGACGGGTGTGGGTTTTCCAAACTATTATTTCTCATTGAAGTAGCCCATGCTCCGCGTGGAGTCGCCCAAACATTCCCTGAATCAGCACTACAGACATAGATGATATCTTATCAGGTATGAATTACCTTAGTAAGATCTTTAAGATGTCCTCTAAGTACCTGAGTCTGTGTGTTATATGATAAATGATGAATCGTTGTGTCTAAGTGTTGAACACTAAAGTTTTATTATGTGGGGGGGTGGGGGGATAGAAGAATGGGGAGGGGTTAGGCAACTGTGTGCATTTCGGTGTTATCCGCAGGTAACTATTAGAAGATAGGTGGTGACAGGTCAGGTTACACCGTTGTGTTTGAAAGGTTACGGAATTCTGCTGAGTTCGCAAAGTGTTGCCAGCAGGCCCAGATTTTACAGAATTTTGTTGGGGGTTTCTCTCGCTTGGTTGACAAGATCTTCCAATTCTGCTATCTGCTTTACTCGATGAAGACATTTTCGCATCGTCGGGGGGCTCTTGTTGTGCCAGTGTTTCTGGGGATACATATTTTGGCTGCATTTATGAGGTGTAGGGGTGAGAGACTTATAAGCAGATTACATTATGGATGTATGGTGGAGAAAGTATTGTGCCGGGGTGAAATCTAGAGTGTAGGAAATTATTTGGGTCATGATATGGTGTACTTCTTTCCAGAAAGGTTTTATGAGAGTACATTCCAACCATATCTGAAGTAGGGATCCAGTGGTTTCATTGCATCTCCAACAGTGGGGATACGGAAGGATAGCATTTATGAAGTCTATCCGGGGTTTTGTACCAACTTGAGTAAATTTTGAAACTATTCTCCCTAACGAAGATGTTAGTAGACCCTTTGTGTATGTGGGTGAAAATGTGTTCCCAATCTTCCTTTAATGGATCTACAGCTAGTTCCCGCTCCCATTTTTAGCTCATTGCGTTCTCTTTGGGGTCAGTGTTTGCAAACAGCATGCAGTAGACTGCCGAAATTAGGTGTCTCTGGGGTTCAGAACCAGCACAGATCTCCTAAAAGCAGGTGCGTGGTCTGTACCAATTAGACTTGGGTTTGGCGCTATTTATGTAGTATCTAATTTGCATGAATTTGAAGAAGGGAATAGTTAGGCCGGGGCGACGTGTAGACAGGGTTTGATAATCGAGGTGCCTATCCTGCACGAAGAAGGATTCTGCCCTAATTGAGTCTCCTGTTTGTGCGTCGGGGTTGATGAGCCCAGGAGGAAAGTCTGGGTTTCTGTCTATTGGGGTTAAGGTTCCTGGAGAAGAGGCAAGGTTCAATGTTATGCATATAGCTGTGAAATTTCATAAGGTGGGGCCAATTAATGGGTGAACCATGCTGTTCCTAGGAATTCTGTTTGGGGAAATCCACGGTAGGTGGTGAATTGGCAGATGTGAAAAAGTTTCCTCCAGTCCGACCCAGTCTTTGATTTTTGCGTAGACATGCCAGTCCACTATTCTCGTCAGATGGCGCGACCAGTAGTATTTTTGCACATCTGGGAGTCTGATTCACCCTTTCAGTGGGGTTTTTGCAGGTCTGTTTGTATGTGGACAAAAATGAGGGAGTTTAAGTGATAAGGTCTGGAAAAGATAGAGTCTGGGGAGAATGTTCATCTTTATAATAGCTGCTCTCCCAAACCAGGAAAAATGGCCTTTATTCCACTTCTGGAGATCTAGTTGGAAGGTGTTAAGGATGGGGAGGTAATTGCAGGCGTATAGTTCATTTAGTTTGATGGGAAGCAGAATACCAAGATAGGTGATGGAGTGGAGGTCCCAGCTAAATGAAAAGTTAGTGTGGCCTTGGTTCAAGATGGCTTGAGGAAGAGAGATGTTTAGAGCCCTGGATTTGGAATAATTTATTTGGAGGTTGGAAAGGGAGTTGAAAAGCGAGAGGTCCTTGAGGAAGTTGGATATTGTAGTGATGGGGTCTGTAAGAAATAGTAGAACATCATCTGCATAAGCCGCAAGTTTGTAATGTTAGTCTTTGATTTTGACTCCTTTGATGTTAGGGTTTGCTCTGAGTCTGCGGAGTAGAGGTTCCAGGGTAAGACCAGTGGGGACAGGGGACATCCCTGGCGAGTGCCATTCGATATAGAGAAGGCATCTGACAGGCGGCCATTGACATGGATTCTCGCTGCTGGGGACGAATATAGTGCTAGGAGGAAGCGATTTTAGAGCATCTGTCATGTAGTCCCAGGCCACTCTCTCGAACTCCTTCTCCTCATCGAGCGATAGGAAAAAACCTGGTTTGGCAGACGTTGAGAGCCAATGATGGATACTAATGGCTTTTAGGATATTGTCCCTAGCTTCGTGTCCTGGAACGAAGCCCACTTGATCTAACGAGATCAGTTTAGGGAGTATAGGGAGTAGTCGATTCAACAAGATTTTCACATACAGTTTTCCATCGACCTTCAGGACCGAGATGGGTTTATAGTTTGCAACGATAGACGTATCTTTACCTGTTTTTGTGATCATGGTTATGTGGGCTTCCAGGAGATCTTGTTTAAGGTGTGTGGGTGAAAGTAAGGAATTGAATGCGGTTAGGAAGTGAGGAGTGAGGGAGTCTGCGAAGGATTTGTAGTAGCTGACAGTCAGATCATCAGCATCGGTTGCCCCCATCTCTTATTACAGTCAGCTTTGCATATCTGTGACAATGGTCAAGGTGCCTCCAAATAAAATGCAACTGTGAAAAAACCCTTATAGTGGTAATCCCTCCCCGACTAAAATAACCAGTAATGCTTACTTTTTTCCTCACTACCCTGTCAACCGACACTCTTCCCTGCTCTCTTTCCCTGTGGATGGAGGAGTGGTAACATGAAGTAGCTTCGGGGGCGGGGGTTGGGGGGGGAGGGAGTTGTGCAGCCAGGAGGAAGCTGCAATTATTGTAGTAAATATAAACTGTTAAATATCTTTTCTCATTAGCAATATACAGCAGTCTTGTGACTTCTATCAGTGTCCAGCTGAGCACTGGTTAAAGCTTGTAGGAGGAGTTTTAATTCTCCTCTGACTGTCCTATGAGGCTGCATGACTCCTGATCCTTTGTCTGGACAGTGCTGAGTGACACTGTGCCGATCACATGCACCATCCCAAAGAAAAAAAAACTACTTTAGCAATACACATCAAAAACTGAGCATGCGCAGAGTGGCTCCCAAGACTGTGGACTGTGGCAGAAGGAGAGGATCAGAGAAAAAAGGATCAAACAGCTCTTTTACACAATGTGGAGCATTAACCCCTTAGGTTCCACAGTGAGTATAACAAGCATGCTTTGCTGCATATACAGGCTGATTTTACTGTTGTGGGTAAGTAACAATTCAATTATTACTGCTTATTCTTATTCCCTGGACTAAACAAGCATTTAAAAACGAAAAATAGAACACACTGGATAGTGAAGGTAAAAGACCACTTTAACCTCCCTGGCGGTATGATTCTGTCTGGAATTTTGTTCCAAAAGCGGTACAATTATTTTGCATGAAAATTTGGTGTTTTATATTGTAGGCCTGTAATTCTTAGGAATAACTCACTTAAATCTGTCCAAATAAGAGTTTAGTAGACATCCCGGGTATGAAAAAGTTTGAAAAATGAAATCATAAATTATAATATAATAAATAACTAAAAATAATTATCAAAAATAATAATATAATAGTAATAAAATGTATGCAATAATGTAATCAAACCAAAAACGCAGAAATTTGCTCAGTTGCAGAATTGTCGCTATCGTCACTTTTAGTTGCTGATGATAAATTTCCCCAAAAATCAGTATCACTCAATTCTGCAAATGATTCTTATTTACTATCGATGTTTTCTAGCCGATCAGAAACCACTTTTGACGCAAAGGGACACTTTTTGGTTGCTATGGACATTCTCATGTTTCCAGGCAGAAAGAATGACATTTATTATATAAAAGTGCATGCAGGGCTCTGGGCAAAGCACTAGGGACAAAGGGGGTGTGAAATGTTTTCATACAGCAATGTAATCTATAAGATTACAGTGTACTGTATGTACTGTGTGTGTTTCATTTTTTGAAATTCCCACCCAGTTCCGCACCCGTGCGTCGCTGCGTCGCAGAGAGAGGAACTAGGAACTAGGAAGTGACAGACCCAGCGAGTACAGCGAACATCGCTGCATCGCTGGATCGTGGGAGCAGGTAAGGCACTCGCTGTGCGCTCTGCAGCTCACCCCGTGTCTGACACGGGATCAACGCTAGTAGCAGGGAATTTTTACCCCGTGTCAGACACGGGAAAACCGCTAGGAAGGTTAATAATAAAAAAAAATAATAACATTGCACTTACATAGAAGCAACAATAATAACTGATCTTGGAGAGAAAACTGAAGAATTGTCCCAAGCTGGAACTGGAGGGGGACCAAATCTGTGTGTGGGGTGGTACAGTACCTCTACTGAACTTACAAGTTTCAAGGCCAATGCCCCTTCATCAGAGTGCAGGGAGGTACTGTGATTTTTAAATAGACAAATAATCTTCTCACCTCCACTCTGTAAAACCCTACACACATATTTGGTCTCCCTTTAGTCCCAGCTTGGGATACTTCTTCAGTTTTTCTCCCATGACTTCTCCAACATCCACTCCAGCATTTTCACTCTGATGGTCTTCTCCATTATAGGCCAGCTTCCAGTGAGAGGACTTTCTACATTTGTTGGACAATCCTTGTGCTTGTCGGGATCAATTATTATTGTTGGTGAAGTTGCTTCTAGGTAAGCACAATTTTAATTCTAGTGTTTGGTATTATATGCATATTTGGCCTGTGTAGATATATGCAGAGCTGGAAGCATATTTAGAGTTGCTTTGGTTCCAGTATAGCATGATATATTTGAAGATGTAACCACTGGGGGGCACTGCAAGGGTATTTTTTTCTGCTGTGTGGAGTTTGCCTTTAAGTAAGCAAATGCCCAGGGAATGGCAAAAAAGAACTCTTCATAGCAGACATTTTCAATGAGTTGCAAAAATGTATGTGATCGAGGCTAAAATGGTAACATTTGTGGTATATTTGTTCTGGTCTTTTTATATCCACATACTGTAGTTTACACTATTTTTAAACAACTCATGCATGGATGCTTTCTAGTTGCAATGTTTTCTAATTACTATCTCATAATGACACTATTTACTCATAATGACACACATTTATTCATTACTTTGCCCACAGGTTAACATTAAAATAAAATGAAACATATTTTTCACACTTGATACTGCTGTGCACATTTGAGGAACTGTTCCATGTGTTCTGTATAAATCATATGTTGTCTACTTTTTCTTGAGTCTCATCTGATGCTTTAGATTTTTCCTTTACTTGTTTGATATCATTTAATCGTCCTCATTCGTCCCTTTTTCTCTTTAGAACTAAACCTCCAGTCCATTAATTAGAATACCCTACATAACTACATGTTTCGCCACAAGTTGTGTTTTTTTCAGGGGAACTTCAGATGCTCTTGTTCTTTGCTATGTGCTACTGTAGTGGTCAACGTTGCAAGTAGCACAATGACCACTGGCACGTTACATGTCAGTCTCTTAGACACTCTTTTTGTGTTTGCTACATGACAATATAGCCAGTTTTCTTTCATAGGACATATTTTATTTGCTTAAAGTACAACTAAAGGCAACATACATATTTTAGTAAATCCTCATATAAATACCTGAAAGTTACACATGGTAATAAACATAATAGCTGAAATGATTATTTTCCTACCATATAGCTGCAACTGTGGTCTGTAATCCCCTATTCATTCCTACTTTGCTGTATGGTGTTGTGATGATGGGAGAAGTTGAGCAGAGCTCAGATGTCATTTCTTTTCAGTGAACTAGACTCTCTATCTCCCAGTCCTCCTGCCTTCTATCATGCTGAGTCTATTTTACATAACACACACCCATCTGCCAATCAATAGCTGGGTGTGTGCTATGTAAAACAGGCACAAGTCAGTACAGGTTAGTTTGCACACAGATCAGTCTATTAATCTGTGTGCTTCTACCTGCCTGCTCTCCTCTGGTAATTTGTAAACAGACAGAACAAAGTCTAACCTAGGAGCTGGCTGTATAGATAGAGCAGTGGGCGGGCAAAGGTGGGACATAGGTGGGAGTCACTGGCCGATAGTGTGCAGAGCCTAATCAGGACTACCGTGTAGAATGAATGCCTGATATTTCCATGTACTACAAAAGCACCTCCCCCAGTGATGTCAGGATGTTTCTGCAGAGAGATATCACGCAAAACGAGACAACAGGCAAACCTGAGGCAATTTGAATACTAGTAAGTAGAGTTGAGCGAACACCTGGAAGTTCGGGTTCTGCTGGTCCGTCCGAACTTCGTGACAAAGTCCGGGTCCGGGTCCGGACGGAACCCGAACGATCGCACGGACAACGAACCCCATTGAAATCAATGGGGACCCGAACTTTTAGGCACAAAAATGGCTGTAGGAAAGTCCTGGAAAGCCCCAGAGGGCTGCAAAAGGAAGTAAAATGGGGGTAAGGGTAGGGCAAGTGCCCTACAAAAAAATGGGGACAGGGAAATAACTGTAAATATTTTTAAAAAAATAAAAACATAAAAAAAGCAAAAATGGAGGTGAATGTGGATCATCTTCAAACTGTGTCTGAAAAGTATTAATTAACGGTAGAAGCCATATAACTGTTCTAAAATCACCTTCTTTGTAGGGCAAGTGCCCTACAAATAAATGGGGATAGGGAAAATAAATTAAAAT
>BLSH010076858.1:1067308-1088881 GCA_018402905.1 Glandirana rugosa | reverse complement strand
CACGTCCTTACTTTCCCTTCCACTTATAATGGACAACGACTGTCCGTGTCCCTGTGAGTTTACAATAGACAGTGACGTTTATCGTTCGGAATGTATCGAATTACGTATGATATGACATAAGGTAAGTGTGTAACGACACCTTTTACCGTTCGACCAATAATTTTTACTTCCCCATCTAAATTTTTGAACCCTTCTCGCATGTTAGTATATACAGTTTTTGTGTACTGACCACGTAACGTCGGTGAGAGGACCGACAGATACCCGTTGACGGGTAGGGTTGAATTGGGGAAATATTTTAATTCTGTGTTGTGGAGGTGACCTCAATTTACCGGCGTTACCGCCATTTAACTCCAGTGGAGGTGTTGTGTCTTAATTTTATAAAGGGGTTAAGTTGGGATGGGCAGTTGCCCATAGACAGCCAGGAGAGTGGCTGCAATGCACCAGTCATGTGTTTTTGACATATATGATTGTACGCTCTTCCCAAGTTTTTAAATCTACCCCTTCATTTTTAATAACCAGCTTGCCATTTTCCACAGCAATGTGTGAATGGAATACAGTATAGTATGCATTAAGCTATGTAAGGCTTGCTATTTGCAGTGACAGATAACATTTGAGTGTCCCTGTGCCTGTCAGCAACAGGTAATATTCACCTTCCCTTTCATTCCTGCACTTGAAGAGCCAAGAAGGTTTGCACTTCCAACTCCACAAATAAAACATAGGAGGGAGACATTGAAGCTATTATGTGAACCTTTAATGTCAGCATAGACTGACTGTGTCTCCCAGCTGTTTCCAGAGTAAATGGTTTGTTAAATAAAGGTGTTTCATCAGCAAGTCTGCAGCCTTTGGGGACACCGCTGAAGAGAAAGAACAGGTTACTAAAGTTACTGAAATAAAGTCACTCATGACAGTTTCTCTGTGTAATATTCCATAGTAAGGGAATACAGAGGATTGTAATTGACTCAGAGAACCTTTAATGAGGACATTCCATTTATGCTATCGAGCATGCTAAAATATTATATACATTCTACATTCTGAAGTCAGAAGGTTTTTATCTTAATACATTCTATGCATTAAGATAAAAAGCAGCAGCCTCCCTTAGCCCCCCCCCCAATATTTACCTGAGCCCCATCTCGATCCAGTGATGTTGCACGAGAGACTTGGCTGCCCGGGACTCTGCCTCCTCATTGGTTGAGACGGCAGCGGGGCACCATTGGCTCCTGCTGATGTCAATCACAATGAGCCAATGAATAGAGAGAGGGGGCGGAGCTGAACTGCGGCTCCATATCTGAATGGACACACGGAGTGGCGGCTCAGCTGAGGTACCCCATAGCAAACTGCTTGCTGTGGGGGCATTCGGCAGAAGAGAGGAGAGAGGAGCGCCAGCAAGGGACCCAAGCTGGGCTGTTGCTGCTCTGTACAAAACCATTGCACAGAGCAGGTAAATATAACATGTTTTTTTTTTTAAAAAAGAGACTTTAGTATCAGTATAAGCTTAACCCCTTTACGACCACCTAACACCCAACAACATATGTGCAGCAGCAAAGGGATGAGCTTTACTGCCCAGACACCGCACATATACATCGCTGGGAGGCTGATGTTTATGTGCTGAGAGCATGCTCACTGTGCACTCTCAGCACAAAGACCAAGCTGTCAAAGACAGCCCCCGGTCCCGGCTAAAGACTGGTAGCCAGCCGATCTGGCTTCTGATCATGTGACCAATTTGACATCTGTGTACAGAACACCTCTGGGTTGCCATATTGCAATGCATTTTATAGAGAATTACAGAGCTACAGATTTAAAAAGAAAGGTAAACTTTAATAATATTTAGTCATCATATAACTTGTGTAACAAGTGTATATGCAATATTATTTTTTATTTCCCCACCAAAGTGTAGTTACCGTTTAAGCAATTAGCTTCCACAGGAGAGAGCCCTGAGTATCAGCTCACATATACAGACTTATAATGAGGTCTGGCTACCAGCTACATTATTGTACCAGGAAGAAAGACTTTATCTCACCCAAATCTCTTCAAAGCCCCTGGGCTCCCAGACCCAGATCAATATATGGAAAACATAACGTTTGTTTTCTCTACATCAGCAGTAAGCCCTGGAGAACCTCAACATGTGTGAGTAACCTAGGTTACATATACCCACTGTGCACAATTCTCCAAGCAAGGCATTTCTTTGTTTCTTCCCTTTCTTTTTTATTATCATTATTTCCTCCTAAACTTGTTTGCCTTATTGTTTTTACATATTGTTTATAGTAAGAGAACACCCCTTTTCTTAAGTTGCATATTGCACTGTATCACACTTTTAAACAGAACAGCTGTTCACTGAAAATACACTATATTACCAAAAGTATTGGGACACCTGCCTTTACATGCACATGAACTTTAATAGCATCCCAGTCTTCGTCCGTAGGGTTCAATATTGAGTTGGCCCACCCTTTGCAGCTATAACAGTTTCAACTCTTCTGGGAGGGCAGTCCACAAGAATTAGGAGTGTGTCTATGGGAATGTTTGACCATTCTTCCAGTACCGCATTTGTGAGGTCAGACACTGATGTGGACGAGAAGACCTGGCTTGCAGTCTCCACTCTAATTCATCCCAAAGGTGTTCTATCTGGTTGAGATGAGGACTCTGTGCAGGCCAGTCAAGTTCCTCAACCCCAAACTCACTCATCCATATCTTTATGGACCTTCCTATATGCACTGGTCCAAAGCATTTGGTGGAGGGGAGATTATGGTGTGGAGTTGTTTTTCAAGGGTTGGGCTTGGCCCCTTAGTTCCAGTGAAGGGAACTCTTAAGGCGTCAGCATATAAAGACATTTTGGACAATTTCATGCTCCCAACTTTGAGTGAGTTTGGGGTGGAGGAACTTGACTGGCCTGCACAACCCAATAGTAATTTGGGATGAATTAGAGCAGAGACTGCGAGCCAGGCCTTCTCGTCCACATCAGTGCCTTATTTCACAAATGTGCTTCTGGAAGAATGGTCAAACATTCCCTTAAACACACTCCTAAACCTTGTGGACAGCCTTCCCGGAAGAGTTGAAGCTGTTATAGCTGTAAAGGGTGGGCCAACTCAACATTGAACCCTACGGACTAAGACTGGGATGTCATTAAAGTTCATGTGTAAAGGCGCGCGTCCCAATACTTTTGGTAATATAGTGTAATAAGCAGGACACAACATAGAAAATAAACCTCTACAACATGGATATTATGCTAACCTCATTAAACATTCTTGATAACCATTACTAAAGAAAGAAATCTTTTGTGCCAAAATTATCTGTGATCTGAATTAATGAAATGAATAAGGATATAATACTGCATACAATATTTTGTTTGGCAGAGCACACGTCCTCTCTGCTACTTCTGCTGTTTTATTGTCTGCTGTGCCATTGCTCAGCTGTCAGCAGGCACTTCCTTTTATTCAACAGAACTTGCTTTTCAGCAAAAGACTAAATAAAGTTATGGCTGAATGCTACCATTCTTAATAAAACCGCTAGGTAAAGGTCAAGAGACTGCGTCCACAGGCTACCTACAAAGATTCAATTATATTGCCCCTTTTACAAATCTATACTAGATTAAAAAAAAACCCTGAAAAATATAAAAGATAGAAAATCTATCATTCTTACAAACAGAAAGGCCAGATATAAAGCTATTTACCAATTTATTGTGATAATAGTGTCAATAAGCACAGATCGGCATTCTTTTGTAAAACAGCTTATCTAAAAACAAAATCGTCTGGCCAGATACACAGAGGATAATCCCTAATCTCACCCTAGAGGGTCTAATCTATATCCCTTACCTCCGAGCATTGCAGTTTCCAGGACAACATACATGTAAAGGTGGTGTAGTACACAATAATGGATAGAGTTTTATATGCAAGACCATAATCTGAGCAAAAAAATCTTAGCACTGTAATACTGCTTAATTTCGTGGACAGAGATAGAACACATATGAATACAATCCAACTAAAAGATCACAGCCTTGTGTACTATATATGCTAAGTGGGTATTTTCATGGGGTTATACATAAAATGTAATTACTGTAAATAAGATTGAATCACAAACACTTTTAATTCAGTTTTTCTTTTTTTTAACATAAATCTGTCTGAGCTGTGGAATTCAAAGAGTTTAACAAATAACAAGAATTGAATATATTGCAGATTACTAATAGGGATAAACAAATGTACTCCATTCACTCCAGCAAAACGTCCTGATAACGTGGAAATTCTAAACTTTTCCCAAACCCCTTTGAAGTCTATGGGGGTGGATTTTGATATTCAATTTGCTCCTTTTGCAGGGCTACTAAACATCATATTGTTAAAAAAAAAGGGAAAGGAAGCTGGGGACTGCCTTGGAGTTCATGCATCAAAAAGACA
Source organism: Glandirana rugosa (assembly GCA_018402905.1). Taxonomy (NCBI): domain Eukaryota; kingdom Metazoa; phylum Chordata; class Amphibia; order Anura; family Ranidae; genus Glandirana; species Glandirana rugosa. Next base: position 1,084,499 of record BLSH010076858.1, on the reverse strand, counting down.
AAATTCAAAAAAAAAAATCACAGGTTTGGGAAAAGTGTTATTCACTTGTCTGCCAGGGCATTTTTTTTTTTACATTTTTGGTTTTTTGTTACAGTCTGCATTTTTGGATAACAAATACTTTAAATTTTCCAAAAATGATATATGTTCTGAAAGAAAAGACACTCTGTAGAATAAAATAGTGGTAGTTGCAATATTTGGAGCAGCCATTTAGTAAACACATATTAACCACTTGACGTCTGCATTTTTGGATAACAATTACTTTAAATCTCCCAAAAATGATATATGTTCTGAAAGAAAAGACACTCTGTGGAATAAAATAGTGGTAGTTGCAATTTTTGGAGCAGCCATTTAGTAAACACATATTAACCACTTGACGTCCACGCTATAGCAGAAAGACAGCTACAGTGCAGACCTCAAATGCAGAGAGGGCGTCCATGTATGTCCTTCCATTCTCGCGCCGCCCACAAGTTCTTGAGACTCGGCTGATCACAGAGCAGGGTAAAGGGCCAATCACAGTGGGCCCTTTACCACGTGATCAGCTGTCAGTCAATGACAGCTGATCACAGAAGTAAACAGAAGCCGGTTATCAGCTTTTTTTTCTTCACGCTGTCAGCGTGAAGAAAAGAATAAAGCCGGTAACCAGCTTCTGTTAGAGGGACATCTGTCCCCTGAGTGCCCACCAGTGCTGCAAATCAGTGCCCTCCAGTGCTGCAAATCAGTGCCCACCATTGATAGTGCCATCTATCAGTACCCATCAGTAATGCTAATCAGTGCCCACTAGTGCCACCTATCAATGCCCATCAGTGCTGCCAATCAGTGCCCACCAGTGCGTCCTGATCAGTGACCATCAGTGCCACGTATCAGTGCCACCTATCATTGCCCATCAGTGCCACCTAACAGTGTCCATCAGTGCCGCCTTTTAGTGCTCATCAGTGCTGCCTTTTAGTGCTCATCAATGCAGCCTATCAGTGCCCATCAGTGCACATAAGTGAAGGAGAAAGATTACCTGTTTGCAAAATTTTACAACAAACTATGAAAAACGTTTTTTTTTTTTTTTAAATTTCTGTATTTTTTTGTTTGTTTAGCAAAAAATAAAAAAACCCAGTGGTGATTAAATACCACCAAAAGAAAACTCTATTTGTGAGATAAAAATGATAAAAATGTAATTTGGTGTTACATGGTCGCGCAATTGTCATTCAAAGTGTGTTAGCGCTGAAAGCTGAAAATTGGCCTAGTCAGGAAGGGGGTATAAGTGCCCAGTTAGCAAATGGTTAAACACATATTTGCAGGGAAAAATACACTAAAATTTATTTTAATGTAATCAAACACATTATTATACAATTTTTTGGTTAAAATATAAAAGATGGTGCATTGAGTAAATAGATAACAAACATGTTTAACCTTAAATCTGCGCACAAATCACAAAAAAACACGGCACTCAAAATTGTCCATAGACAATGCTTCAAAAACCTTTACAGGCAATCAATTTAGAGTAAACTGTGAATGATGGCCCTAAAATTATTGTTCGCACTCTGAAGTTCGCAGTTACACCTCACATGTATGGGGAAATGTATTTTCATGCTCATTCTAAACTTTGAATAGGGATGTGTACAGGGGTGACAAGGGTGTTTCATTTTAATTATTTGTATTTATTTTATAGTGTTTTTCTTTAATTTTATTACTCTCGTAAGGGATCTAACAAGCATTGTTGGCTGTGGAATTGATTTCTTAGTTTTAGAATTAGCACTTCATTCCCATTCATTCCAGTGAAAAATACTTTTTTTTCAGTTAGTTTTCTTCTTCTGTTGCTTTCAGGTACTTATATAGCACCATCAATTTACGCAGCGCTTTTACATATACATTGTACATTTACATCAGTCCCTACCCTCAAGGAGCTTACAATCTAAGGTCCCTAACTCACATTCATACATACGCATACTAGCGCCAATTTAGACAGGATCCAATTAACCTACCAGCATGTCTTTGGAGTGTGGGAGGAAACCGGAGTACCCAGAGGAAACCCACGCAGTGTCATGGTTGGGATTCGAACCAGTGACCCTTTTACTGCTAGGCAAAAGTGCTACCCACTACACCACTGTGCCATGTCAGCAACATGTGCCATAGAGGACAATATTGTCCTCTAATTGCTCACCCCACCTACGTTTTGGAAAGATGGTAAATTCTTCAGCAATCTAATAATGGTGGCATCTGGCAGCATTGACACAGAAGCCAATGTAATCTCCAAGTTGGGTCTGCACAGCTCGGCAGTCATTGTAGTATTTTTTTGGGGAGGTAAATGGAATGGCTAGCAGTGGCTTGCTGTGTACATTATGCAACTCTAGGAATTGTTCAGCAACACGTTTCTGTTGTATACCCCAAAAAGTGTGTGTGTGCAAACCGGAAAAAACTATCCACCCAAGATTAAAGCCTACTATTTTAATTTATGTAATTATATATTTATTTATTTAGCCTTAGTATGAAATAAAATAGAAAAATGTTAACTAAAAAAAAAATACCATAATCATTAAAAAAAAAATCTGCACAGGAGTGGCTCAGAGGCTAGCATGACAGAGGGGTACAGAAGGGTAAGTAACCCACCACATTGCAATTCACAGTATAGTACAGCATACAGCACTATATCTCTCCCTAGGCTCTTCCTAAACACACACTCAGTTCTAGCAAACACTGACAATATAGCTGCAGGAAGTCCACCCTGTTTATATTGAAGGTGCTGGCTTCTCCCCACTTTCAGATTAATGGGAATTTTTCTTTGTTTTTGTTTGACAAGTGTTGCCCTTCCATGAGCTCCTTGCTGTTAAGGCCAGTTATAGGTTGAGACAGTTGCCGTTTGTTTGCACTATTACTCATTTAGTGAAGGGGTGCACTGGACACCTTCACTGCCATTGTGCTATTCGCTGGGTATCCAGTGCACCCCTGTGACTTTACCTGCCCTAAATCTATCCATTACTATATATGTGCTCCTACTACAGAGGCTCTCAAAATGTATAGAGTTAGGACTACAGATTAGAGATGGGTCCAACTCCCCCATGTTCGGTTCTCACCAGAACTCCTGAAGAGGAAAAAGTTTGGCCCAGAGCCACACACTCTATTAAAGTCTATGGGACCCGAACATGAAAAATCAAAAGTCCCAATTTTAAAGGGTTATATGCAAGTTATTTCCATAAAAAGGGTATGGAGGCCCGGGTACTGCCCTGGAGGACATGTATCAATACAAAAATGTTTTTTTTAAAAAAACAATTGTTTTTACCCACTTCAGCCCCAGAAGGATTTGCCCCCTTCCTGAACAGAGCACTTTTTGCGATATGGCACTACGTCGCTTTAACTGACAATTGCGCGGTTGTGCGACTTTGTACCCAAACAATATTGATTTTTTTCCCACAAATAGAGCTTTCTCTTGGTGGTATTTGATCACCTCTGCAGTTTTTATTATTGGTGCCATAAACAAAGTGACAATTTTGAAAAAAAAAAAAACATTTTTTTTTTACTTTTGCTATAATACATATCCAAAAAAAAAAAATGTAAAAAAATGTATTCATCAGTTTAGGCCAATATATATTCTTCCATATATTTGGCGTATATTGATTGGGTTGCGCAAAAGTTAGCGTGTCTACAAACTATGGGAATAGATTTAGGACAGTTTTATTTATTTATTATTTTTACTAGTAATGGCGGTGATCTGCGATTTTTATTGGGACTGCGACATTGCAGCGGACAGATCGGACACTTTTGACACTTTTTTGGGACCAATGACATTTATACAGCGATCAGAGCTTTAAATAGCCACTGATTACTGTATAAATGTCAATGGCAGGGAAGGGGTTAAACTGTATGGGGCGATCAAGGGGTTAACTGTGTTCCCTCAGGGTGTTCTAACTGTGCGGGGGCTGGGCTGGCCAGGGCATGACAGATCTAACTGTTCGCGATTACAGGGATCAGTAGATCTGTGTCATGCCCAGACAGAATGGAGATCTGCCGTGTTTACATCGGCAGATCCCCGTTCGGCCTCTGTAGAAGGCGATCGTGGGTCGCCGGCGGACAACGAGTCCACCCTACCCGCGGAAGTGCTCACGGAGCACGCAAATTGCGCATGCATGCCCAATGTACAATGACGTAGGTTTGCGCAGGAGGGTTGACCTGCCGAAGTACAGCTGCAACTACTGGTTGGCCACCATTTAAAGGAGTGCTTTTAATGATGATTAACCATTTGCCGACCAGCGGCAGGTTGGCACTTTCCCGGGAATCGCCGTACCTGTACGACGGCCCTTTAAATGGCTGTAGCAGGCTGCACGGCATTCTGCCGTGGAAGTAGAGAGGGATCTGCTGTTCCCAGTAATCGGGAACAGTGTTCTCTCTCTACTCCCAGTCAACACACTCCCCCCACAGTTACAAACACCACAGAGGGAACACATTTAACCCTTTGATTGTCCCCTAGTGTTAACCCCTTCCCTGCCAGTGATATTTATACAGTATTCAGTGTATTTTTATAGCACTGATCGCTGTTTAAATGTCGATGGTCCCAAAAAAGTGTCAAAAGTGTCCAATCTGTCCACTGCAATGTCACAGTCCCACAAAAAATTGCTGATCAACGCCATTACGATAAAAAAAATAATTAAAAATTAAAATGCCATAAATCTGTCCCCTATTTTGTAGACGCTATAACTTTTGCACAGACCAATCAATACACGCTTATTGCAATTTTATTTACCAAAAATATGTAGAAGAATACATATCGGCCTAAACTGAAGAATTTTTTTTTGTGGATATTTATTATAGCAAAAAGTAAAAAATATAGGTTTTTTTCAAAATTGTCGCTCTTTTTTTGCTTATAGTGCAAAAAATAAAAATGCAGAGGCGATCAAATACCACCAAAAGAAAGCTCTATTTGTAGAAAAAAAAAGGACGTCAATTTTGTTTGGGTACAACGTCACAAGACCACGCAATTGTCAGTTAAAGCGATGCAGTGCCATGTCACAAAAATGGCCTGGTTAGGAAGTGTGTAAATCCTTCCAAGTGAAACTGAAGTGGTTAAAGTGAAATGATAAAAATGAAAAATTCCTTTAGATATAGTGCCTGTCGGGTCCCCTTAGTCTGCTTGTAAAGTGGCGCATCTGTACCATGTATAGAACCTGCTGCAGCAAAACTGACATTTCTAAAAAAATAAAATGACATTTAAATTGGTATACAATACCATTGCTGGCAATACAAAAATGTAAAAAAAGAATGGCGTGGGGGTCCCCCCCAATCCATACCAGGCCCTTCGGGTGAGCAGTGAACAGTGCGCAGTGCATTGTGGGGCACTAGGCGGGTGAACATCCCACTGAGTGCCATGTAAATTTAGGTGTTTGCCGAAATGGGTGAACAGGAGGTGTTTGGGCCGAATTTTTGCTCTGCCCAAACTATTCACCCAACTCTACTGCACACAGGGGCGTAACAATAGGGGTTGCAGGGGTTGCAATTGCAACCGGGCCCCATGGTCCAGGGGGCCCATGTGCCTCCCTTGTACACCTGAATAGGAAGGATGGCGGGGGTGGCATTTAGAGGACCCAATCTCCTCCATCCAGTTTACTTGTCTTCTGCTGTTCCCAGGGCCCCTGTGTGCTTCCCTGGTCCCCCTGGGGCCTGCTGCAGAACTTGTGAAAGGGTCCCACTGCAGTACCGTAATAAATAGACCCACAATAGGCGTAAAGGGCCCCAGGATCAGTGGGAAGAGGGAAGGGCCCTGGCCAGGGGTCAGGGGGCCCTTCATAATTTCTTGCACCGGGGCCCTGAAGGTTCTAGTTACGCCTCTGACTGCACATAATACTGGGGTGCCTTGTTGCAGCCCCTTACACGTGTATTTGCAAATGTATGCAAACTAAATCCCTGTTTTTAATGTGAACTGTTAGACAGGACAATTCAGTTTATTGCAGGCTGGCTGGTAAGTTGAGCTGAGAATTTTTCTTTGTTTTTGCTTCTCCACTCTTTCAGATTAATGCTTATCAAACTAGGGACAAAGGTCACGCAGTGCATTATGAGACGAGTCACAAGTTTCAGTCATAAATTCATAGTTTTGCTAAACTGCGAAATTGTGAAATCCTCTTTGAACCCAAGGTGGCTCCAAATATGAACCTCTTTGCAACCTATTAATCATTTTTTTTCTTCATTTTTTTCTATATTTACACTTGGAAATTCTGCCACTAACACACTTTCTGTCCTAGGGGGATGAAACTCACTGTATTGTAACTATTGATGAACAGCGTTGTCACCATAGGACAGGACTATAGACCACCTTTTCCCCCTTCTCTTTTAAAAAACATAGAGAAGAAGCGTGTTGTAGTCCACGTAGATAGCTGGGGAGAATGTAAACAATAAAAGTGCAGGACAGACAGGAAGTTATAAGCTAATTTGATTTCGGTCAGGATCAAAACATTTTTTGGCACCTATTGAATGGGTAGAACAAACCTTTTCAATTGTATATACAATATAACAGACCCCAAATAAAGCAAATATAAGAAGTTCATTGTTAGGGTTTACATGAACTTTAAAACAACAGCATCTTCCTTGTTAAACTGACTAGTAAATGAAAAAAATGTTGTTGACTTTTATTGTTAATGTTAAAAAAAGCATGTCTTCATTAGAATTATTATCCCTGTGTACACCCAAGCTTCTCATCATAAATATTGCTTACTTGAATGCGTTTGCATCTCTGTGAACTTTGTAGTTGTCGGCACTAATTCTGGATATTATCCTGGTTACCGCAATGAGTATACCAATATTCACCTGGTAACAAAGGGAAAGAAAACCATATTAAGTCTAAGTTTCATTCCATTTTAAATAGTTAATATGAACCAAGCTAGTCCAAACAAACTTTTTCCTTTATTAAACAATTGACCTCCAGAAGGTTTAATCCACTACACGGCCAGTGTATTTTTTGCTATTCAGCACTGGTAATTGCACGGTCAACACTGTACGCAAATAATAATAATAAAATAAAATTGATATCATTTTTTTTCACACACATAGAAGCTTTCTTTTGTTGGTATTTGAACACCACTGTTTTTTTTTTTTATTATATTAACGGAAAAACTATATATTTTTTTAAAAACACAATATTTTTTCCTTTCTGTTATAAAACATATTAAAAAAAAATCTTCATAAATTTAGGCCAAAATGTATTCTGCTACATGTCTTTGGTAAAAGAAAAAACATGCAGCTGACTAAAACTATGACAAAATATTTCCGCTGGCGAAATTAACACTGCTACAAAATATGGGATACTTGAATTTGCGCAGCCATGATGCTATATGCTAGTACTGATCAACGACTTATAGTGGGACTGTGATAGGGTGTTGGGAAATCTGGTGCTTACAGACACTGGCTGGAAGGGTCACTAACTGACACTGAGGTTGCAAGTGACACTAATACAGTGATCAGTGATAATACTGTACACTGACACCGTACTTATGAGACTGGCTGGGAAGGGGTTAACATCTAGGGGCACTCAAGGGGCTATTTGTGTACCTAACAATGTGTAATGTGTCTAATGTACTTTTACTTTACTATCTGGTTGTTTTTTTCTCCGTGCATGTCAGGGAGAAACAACAGCCACATCGCTGTTCACAGTACACAGACTGTATGATTGGACATGGGCAATGAGCTGATTTCACCCGAAATCATTGTCTGAAATCAGCTGCACTCCAGTTACAGCATGGGTCGCGCGGGGCGAGCATGCAAACCCAAAGAAAGGCCGATCAAGTACATGTATGTGACCATGCCTGTACCTACCACCTGCTGCAGTATATTTACTGTGAGCAGTCAGCAAGTATTAGCCTCCCTGGCGGTATGATTATGTCAGATTTTTGGCGCTGAAAGTGGTACATTATTTTGCATGGAAATTTGGCATTTTATATTGTAGGCCTGTAATTCTTAGGAATAACTCGCTTAAATCTGTCCAAACAAGAGTCTAGTAGACATCCCGGGTATGATAAAGTTTGAAACATGAAATCATAAATTATAATATAATAAGTAACTAAAAATAATTATCAAAAATAATAACGTAATAGTAATAAAATGCATTCAATAATGTAATCAAACCAAAAACACTGACATTTGCTCAGTTGCAGAATTGTCGCTGTCGTCAGTTTCAGTGTCTGATGATAAATTTCCCCAAAAATCAGTATCACTCAATTCTGCAAATGATTCTTATTTGCTATCGCTGTTTTCTAGCTGATCAAAAACCACTTTTGACGTAAAGGGACGCTTTTTGGTTGCCATGGACATTCTCAAGTTTCCAGGCAGAAAGAATGACATATATAATATAAAAGTGCATGCAGGGCACTGGGCAAACCACTAGGGACAAAGGGGATGTGAAATGTTTTCATACAGTAATGTAATCTTACAGATTACAGTGTACTGTATATTTACTGTGTGTTTCACTTTTTGAATTTGCCGCCAGTCTTCGTCCCCGTGTGACGCAATGCTCGCAGGGAACGGAGCCCGGCACACAGAGGCATCGGGCGGAGGACACAGCTCGCAAACACGGCAGGGGACATTGCTGGATCCAGGGGACAAGGTGAGTAACGTTGCCTTGGATCCAGCGATGCAATCCCGAGTGTGGCTCGGGGGTTACCGCTAATGGTACTGAAATTCCACCCCTAGCCACACTCGGGAATGCCGCCAAGCAGGTTAAAGTGGTTGTTAACTCTTGACAACCACTTTAACCTACAGGTAAGCCTATAATAAGGCTTACCTGTAGGTTCCCTGCATATCTCTTAAACCTGCACAGTTTAGGAGATATACAGAGTACTTGCATGTGCCAACATCATCAGAGCAGTGAAGAAACGGCCTCCGTGCCGTTTCTTCACTGAGATCGTGCCGCGATTGGCGGCACCCTCGGGAGTGACGTCACACGGCTCTGGCAAATCCCAGACCCAGAGTACGTGGCCCCGGAAGGAAGAGGGGGAAGATGGATGCTTCCTGGAGCGGGGACCATGCGGGCTTCCAATGCAGGTAAGTGTCACATAATAGACTAGTATGCGATGCATACTAGCTTATTATTCTTTTATATTGCAGGGTAATAAGAAGGAACAAAGAGGAATTAAAACCCATCAGGGTTTACTTCCTCTTTAATACATGCACCTGGTGATTAATATTTGTGTACTCTCACTTTAATTTGAAATATATATATATATATACAGTCAAAACTACCAAAGCCCACAACAATCCCTTGACTTTAATCCATTTTACAAATTTTCTCCTAATTTTTTTGTTTTCTTAAACATGTTTATTTATTAGGAAAGATTCACAAAACAGAGATTCATTAGTAACTATACATGTGCAAAATAGAAAAATTTGTTTCATTTTGGATAGATTCGTTATGTTGCTAATTTTGTTTCGGAATTAGTTTAGTGTTGTTTTGCAATTTGTTTTGTTTTGTTCCGTTTTCATTTCATTTTGTTTTGTTTCCTAATTTTCTAACGAATTCCAAACTTTCATAACAATTTGAGTTCAGATTTGTCGAAAAATGATCGACCAATTCTAATTCTGTGTGAAGTGCAGTTGGTTGTTAAGCAGCGGGCCGGGAAGCTGACCGTCGCGTCCTTAACAACTGATGACTCGGGCTTCCCCACTGACAGCTGAAATGTAAACAAAATAATGCTGGCAATAGAAAATTCCAATAAAAAAGCGTGAGGTCCCCCCTCAATCCATACCAGGCCCTTCGGGCCCTTCCCCCCTGCCCCAAAGCATCCACCCCCCATGTTGAGGGCATGTGGCCTGGTATGGTTCAGGAGGAGGGTGCTCGCTCATCCGCCCCCCTTTCCTGGCCTGCCAGGCTGCATGCTCGTATAAGGGTCTGGTATCCACCATGTTGATGCAGCATGTCGATGGGGACAAGGGCCTCTTCCCAACAACCCTGGGCAGTGGTCTGAAGGCAGGGGGCTTATCGAAATCACAGACCCCAGGCTCCCATGTGAAAAAGTATGGGGTATTGTACCCATACTCATTCACCAAAAAAGTGTCAAAAATAAAGAAAAACAGTCTCCTAATGTAGATCCATCATCACTTACAATGCCAACACCACCGTCAAAGCCGAATAAAAGAAAAACGCTCCGCCGTCAATGAAGGCTAACTGCCTACTGCAGGCTCCGCCGTTTGAAAGTTCTTATGTAGGTAAGCAGCGGAGCCACCTGGTGATGTCACTGACCCAGCATGCTCCAGGTTGCCCTGTCCCTTACCTATTTAAAAGGCGGAGCAGGCATTTGGAAGTTAGATGTCCACCTGGGCGGAGCTTTTTAAATTTTTTTTTGGGTCCAGTGGTGCGGGGGGCATCATGATTGACTATTGATCTTAATCAAGAAATTGTCAAAAACCTGTGTACTGTTTTTGTTTTATTTTTTACACTTATTTGGTGAATGAGTAGGGGTACAATGTACCCCATATTTAGTCACATGGGAGGGGCAAGATCTGGGGGCCCCCTTGTTAACCCACATGTTGAGGGCAAGTGGCCCGGTATGGTTCAGGAGGGGGTCGCTTGCTTGTCCCCCTCCCCTTTCATGACCTTCCGGGCTGCATGCTCGGATAAGGGTCTGTTATGGATTTTGGGGGGACCCCACGCCTTTTTAAAAAAAAAAATTGGCATGGGGTTCCCCTTAAAATTCATACTAGACCCGAAGGGCCTGGTATGGGTTGGGGGGGGACCCCCCACACCATTTTTTTTAACATTTTCGCATTGCCATCATTGTTTTGCTTGCATTTCAGCTGTCAGTGGGGAAGCCTGCTGACAGCTGATGAGTCATCAGTTGTTTAGGATGCAGTGGCCAGCTTCCCGGCCTAACAACTAGCTACTCTTCACACAGAATTTGAAACCTTTTTAGACTGATCCAAATTATAATGGTTCTGAAAATGTGAAATTCATTAGAAAATGAATAAACAAAACTAATTTTAACAAATTTCAACAAAAGTTCTTACTATTCATTACTATTTCATTCGGAGATTCGGATACAATCTCTGAATAACCAAAAATTTGTCCGAATTTGTATTTGGATTAAAACAAATTGCAAATGTCTAATACAGTATACAGTCACAAGCTTTCCAAGCATACATGAAATGGTATTAGTAGTTGAGTAAGAAATACAATCCATGTGTACACAGCATCTCAGCAGTACTGGTTTTTTGACTTTTGTTGGAAAACAAAGCCTCCCAATGTTCCTCATCCCTAGTGAAAATTCCACTAGGATGATACTTAGATGATAATTGGACATGCACCTAACAATAGGGAATAACCTTTGTTAACTAGTACAGTAGTAGGTTTAAAGCAGAAATATAGGCAAAACTTTTTTTTTGGATAGAGTAAGGGATGGTCGTAACCCCTGTCCGTTTATTTTTTGCCATCTGTGTCCCATTGGGAAGCTTTCCTTTCACGTTCTGTCCCATAACCAAAACAGGAAATGAGAGGAAATCTCTGCAAATTAAGAGACTCCTTTGGGGACCCACAGGTCACCAGAACTAGTGTCCCCATAAGAAGATTTCCCATCTATTGCTTTTCTGGGGACACCCAAAAGTTTGGGATTTTCTTTTACTTTCACTTATGATAATGATAATGTTAAACAGAACACATAGGGTCAATCTCCCTAACGGGGGCACAGAATACATTAAATACTGACAGCTGTTCTAATCCCTCTCCAGTCTATCCAAAACTAAAAGAAAAATTTAGCCTTTAGTTGTACTTTAAAGTGTTAAGGTTTAAAGCAAAATTTTGCTTCCAGATATTAGCTGTTTGTGTTCAATTGGGAAGAATACTTGTCACTTTCTGTCATAAAGCTATAACAGGAAATGAATGTACATCTCCACAAAGTAAGGGTCTTTTCTTTTGCAGCTGCCACTGAAACAGGTGTTCCTTTTGGAAGATTTACTGTCACTTTCTGTTTTGGTGTGAACTGTAAAATGTTGGCTTTTCTGTGGTAATGATAATGGTCACCAAGACAAACAGAGAGGGTGAATTGTCACAGAAGGGAGACAGTCAGAATTCAATCTATGACTGTTCTTTACACTATCCAAAAACTAAATAGAAACGTTTCGGCCACTGATGTGTTTAAAGCCCAGCTTTCAATCCTGGATAATGTGGCTTAGGTTTTTTATTGTTAACTTTGTTCCCATTTGAGAGATTCACCACCTACAGACCAAATAACCAGGAATTCACAGGGACAGAGTGTTGTTGTCCTGGTGTCAGGTAAACAGGGACTGAAGGAGGAGACCATTTTGGAAAAACGACCTCAATCACTTGCACTTGGTTAAACAATTCTGACACCACTCAGGAGGGAAAATTTAGAAACTCCTGGGCAGAAGCCCTGAACATGGACATCTCAAGTGGTCAATGGAAACACGCATGCATACTGGCAAACAAATGTTCCATCAGCACCAGAGCACAAAAAACGGCATACAAATTGTTGGTGGATTGTTATCTGACCCCAGCGAAACTCAAGAAATGGTACCCACTTTCTTCCGATTTATGCTGGAGATGTGGTGAAGCCGAAGGCACGCTGGTGCACATATGGTGGCATTGCCCACACCTGACAAGTTTTTGGAATGGGGTCAGAGACATGATCTGGCAAATTACTGATACGTCCTTTACACTTACTCAGGCATGCTGCCTGTTACACATTAATGATATATCCTTGAAACGCTATAAACGCTCGTCGACCAAACATTTCTTGAATACAGCGAAAACCTTGATCCCTGCCAGGTGGAAGTCCACCATGTCCCCGACCATTACAGATTACAGGTAGTTGAGATCTGCCACATGGAAGAAACCCTGGCCCAGTCTGAGGATCAGGTTTAGAGGTTTCAGAAAACATGGTCCCCCTGGTTTGAATTTCGCTTCTCCGCACAATTTGAACAATTAGTGTCTCAATGAAACTCTGCTTGGCCGACATGAGGAGATATGGACGACTGGACAAATGGCCAACGTCTGTCTAGCACATATACTGCATTGAATACTTGTTTAATAGGTTGGTAGTGCGGAACCTTAAGATTCTTGTGGACCCTCGATAAAGGGGGAAAAACAAGTGCTCGGTGGGCTGTGGCAGCCGCTATACCTGAGTTATCTAACCCTTAAATTTATTTTTTATTTTTTATTTTTGTCCCTCTTTCATCTCACTTTCTCACCTTTCATTTTCTCTCATATCTTATCTCACTTTTTCTCGTAATTAGAGTATTTCCCCTAGGTATGACACCGGAGAATCTTATACAGGTATATAGCTATAGATAGCTAGATATATAGAAGTTATATAACTGACAATTGTTATGACAGTTCTGTTAGCTGTAATGTTTATGCGAAAGGGAATTTGAGTATACCTTACATGTGCTACAGTAGACACACACTTTGTGAGTTCTGATAGGACAATAAGATGATGTGTACTTACTGACTTACCATTGTATTGTCACTACATGCTGCACTGAGATTTATTTTATGTACACTTGCATTGAGCTTTAATACACTCTGAATGTTAAAAAAAAAACAACAAGGACTGAAGGGTCATCTTTGCAGTGGTGTCACAGATAGCAATAAGAACTTGCCAAAAGCAATAACCCCTCCCTCCCCACTGTATCCTAAAATTTAAAAAAAAAAAGAAAAAGTTATTGAAAAGAGATCACTGCTAAAAGTTCTCCAGGAATCTTATACATTTTGTAATATGATGTAATTTGAAGCCAAAATAACCTTGAAAAGCACTAGAGATATCTTCAAACATCGCCATACTTGAAGATATAAAGCAGCTCTTACTGTCTTTGCTGCCTTTGAATCAGAGGGAGAATAGAAGTATGTTGGATTTCAGTGAATATCAAGAAGAAATGCTGCCAAGAATATAAAGAAAACAAGTACAAAAGTACAATCCATTTTCACTTTCTACCAGCAAATTTAAGCTTAATATCTGATTTTATCTTCACTACAATGGAGCTCTTGAAACCTGAAGGAGAAATATTAAAAGGCGCACACATACTTACTGAAAGTCACAATGGGTTTGTGATGTCTTACCATCATTCTAGTAAATACTGTACAATGTTCACAAGGCTTTAAATAAAGCAGAGAACTCTTTAAACTTTGCCTGCCATGCCAGAAAGAGCTGCTCACCATTTCCTACTTCATTTTCTAGTTCTCTAGCTGTCACCATAAAAGTGATACCTAATCTATAAATACAGGAGATGACCCATAATGTACATTGCTTTCACTCTTTTGAGGCATTTAGCAGAAATTCTCAGAAGAGACCTACTCTATCTAAAGTAAAAGGCAGACAAGCAGTAAAATATGTGATCTCTTATCTATTGTTTTTTTTTAATTGTAACAATGAACAGCTTTACACTTCAGTAAATGTATCCATCTTATAGCCGTTCCTCCTATATCAGACTGTCTATTTAGTTTAGTAATCTATACCAAGCTAAATAAAAATGTGCCAGCAAAATTTCCAGTTAGACAGCACTAAAAATGTAAGTTTAAACATATCAGGTTAAAAACAGAGAATTTCAGTGTGTACATTTGTAAATATACGTAATGACAAGCTGTCAGATAAAGGCGCCTCTGTAAATTATGGTTCCAATTACCCAATGCTTTTGCAGAGTGACAAAATTTCCCCCAAACGCCCAAATTTTCAATTAAGTCAATACTCAAAATTTTGCGCTTAACCTCCCTGATGGTATAATTATGTCAGATTTTTGCGTCTCAAAGTGGTACATTATTTTGCATGGAAATTTGGCGTTTTATATTGTAGGCCTGTAATTCTTAGGAATAACTCACTTAAATCTGTCCAAACAAGAATCTAGTAGACATCCCGGGTATGATAAAGTTTGAAACTCAAAATCATAAATTATAATAAATAACTATAAATAATTATCAAAAATAATAATATAATAATAAAATGTATTCAATAATGTAATCAAATCAAAAACACTGACATTTGCTCAGTTGCAGGATTGTCTTGAACTTTCAGTGTCTGATGACGAATTTCAACACAAATCAGTATCACGCAATACTTCAAGTGATTCTTATTTACTATCACTGTTTTCTAGCTGGTCAAAAACCGCTTTTGACGTAAAGGGACGCTTTTTGGATGCCATGGACATTCTCAAGTTTCCAGGCAGAAAGAATGACATATATAATATAAAAGTGCATGCAGGGCATTGGACATAGCACTAGGGACAAAGGGGATGTGAAGTGATTTGATACAGTAATGTAATCTTACAGATTACAGTGTACTGCATGTGTTTATGTGTTTTTCACTTTTTGAATTTGCCGCCGGGCTCCACCCCATGCATCGCGAAGCTCGCAGAGAACGGAGCCCAGCACCCAGTACATGGGGTGGAGGACACAGCTCGTGGACACCACGGGAAGACATGCAGAATCCTGGGGACACGGTAAGTAACTTTGCATGGATTCTGCGCTGCAATCCTGAGTGTGGCTTGGGGTTACATCTTTTGGTAGTGAAAATTCACCCCGAGCCACACTCGGGAATACCGCTAAGGAGGTTATTAAGTGAAATCAGAAGCATTGTTTGTTGCATTAAGGCTGTTTATGGCCAGTTGTAAAGTAGAGGTAAAAGTTTGTTTTTATTTTGGTTAGGGTAAGGCATTATTAAAAACCCTGCCATTTTTTATTTTTTTTTATCTGTCCCATTGTGGAGTTTTCCTTTCACTTCCTGTGCCATAGCCAAAACAGGAAGCGAGACAAGATCTCTCTAAAGTGAGGGGATCCCTGGTTGTCACCAAGGTTACCAGAACTAGTGTATTTCCCCCCCTCTTCCTGTTCTAGTGAAAATCAAAAATATGGGATTTTATTTAATTTTCACTCTCCATGATAATGGTAAACAGGACAAAAAAAGACAAAAAGAGAGGGTGATCTCCCTAACATGGGCACAGACAGCAATAATAACCTGTAAATGAGAATCCAATAAAAAAGGAAAACAATTACAAATTAAATCCCAAAATAAAGTTAAACAAGTGTGCAAACAAATAGTGCAAGTGTAAGGGTGAACAGCTCAGCTTCTTAAAGAGGAAGTAAACCCTGATATAAACCCTGATGGGTTTAGTTCCTCTTATTCACTTGCAATGTAGATGCATAATAGGCTAATATGCATCGCATACTAGCCTATTATGTGCCACTTACCTGCCATCGACGCCTGCGCTGCCCGCGCAGTAGGAAGCATCCATCTTCACCCCTCTTCCTTCCGGGGGCCGCGAACTCCAGCGTTGTGACTGGCCGGAATTGCGTGACGTCACTCCCGCACATGCGCGCGGGAGCCGCCAATCGCGGCACACTATCAGTGAAGAAACGGCACGGAGAGTTGACAACCACTTTAAGAGCTGGAAGTATCCGAACACTGTGCAGACACCTCCTCCAGGTAATATCAAATAAGCTTACCAGAACACTTTGACTTTTTTATTATATAAAGATCAAGACGCAATCAGAACAGCAAATTCTTAGATGTGGTCATTAGCAAATAACCGTGTAAGGGGACACTCCAAAGGAACTCCACAATATTAAATCCATCCAGGTATTAGCATATCAAAGGAACAGCAGAGAACTCAATATAGTGTATACTAGTTTAAAACCGTCCTTCAATAAATGTAGGAACACTCACATATAAAAATGTAACATAGCGCTTGTACACAAACTCTGGCAAGTAACCCTCAAAATAGCCTCCCGCTGACTTCCAGTTAGTGCAATGATGTCACAGCAGGCTCCGCCCTATACGTTCCATCACACCCGATGTCTTCTGGTGCACTTGCTAACCAGAAGTCAGTGGGGGGTGTTTTACTGGGTGCTCCTACTTATTTTGTTTCCTTTTTCTGGATTTTCTCATTTATAGAGATCTTTTCACTTAATTCCTTGCACTTTGATGTTGGGAAAGTAGCGCAACATTCTATATTGCATCATTTTATTATGTATATATCACATAATAGGTTTGCAGTTTCTTCCGTGTGTTTTTCACCTGAGCGCAGTTAATATAATTTATATAACAGCAATATATAGCAATATAAAAATATAAAAAAAATGCCTTTAGCTATAATTTGGACTGATGCTCATTGTAGTCATTCAAAAATGTGAAAACTAGGTAAATAAAATTTGCTTTGAATGGATTTTTTTATATTCCATCTGCTTCTCACTCACCAGGTATGAGACTTTATTATATAAAATAATTAT